>VALG01013355.1:0-22386 GCA_009835305.1 Ipomoea purpurea
ACAACATTCATTAATTTCCAATTACTACACGTTGTTTCCTTTCACCGTTTGCTTTTTAATTCGACGTACCCAAGCTTCGGGGACGAAGCTCTTTGAAGGGGGAGAGGATGTGACACCCCAAAATCCAAATTCAATTAACGGATTAATTGAGTAATTAATCCTATTTCAATTGGTAATTTACTTCTTAAAATCTAAAAATTCAATACTTGGGGACTAGTAATTGACTAGTTAACCCTAAAGTCAAAGTTGTACCTTGAGCTTTGAAGGGAGTTCCCTTGTTAGTAAGGGCATTCTTGACCTTTCACATGGTGTTAGTATTGTAGCCTAACCAAGTAGACCATCTTCATTCTATCCTTACACTTTCTAAAAATCTAGCTCCACCTTCTCTCTAAAAATGTGAGTAGCTTTTCTTCCAAGCCAAGTTGGAGCCTTGCCAAGACTTCAATAGTTGCTTCCAAGATTCAACCTTTCTTATATTTGGGCATCTAGGAGGGTAAGATCTAAGTTCATCTTGTGTTTTTGGTTTCATCTTAGGTGTTTTTTTTTCTTAAAGGTAGGATCTTTATGATCTTTTGGTTTGTTCTTGAAGTGGGTTTGGAAGGTGAGCCTTGAGAAGAGTTGTTAAGGTGTAAAGTGAAGTATTTAGTCTACAAGAGGTAACCATGCTCTACAAAATCTATTTTGCTTACCTATATGTGATTTAATTTATTGGATTCCACTTGTTTTTTGCTATGAACTTGTGAGTGTTTATGCATTGTCTTGTGAAATGCATATCTAGAGTTGTTGTTTAGGGTTCATTTGTGCTATTGCTTGGCATTTCCTATGATTCAAGTCATTTTGTTATATTGGGTGAGATTTGGGAATGTTTGGACTTGAATTTGAGTTTGGAGATGAAAATTCGCGAAGTGTTTTGTTGTGGTACAGGGGTGTACCCGCGGGCGGAACGACGGGTAGGGGTCCAACCCGCCGCCCACCCGCGAGGTACACTGGTTGGTAGCCTTACCCGCGGGGCGGAACCGCGGATAGAGGCTTACCCGTGGGCTAACCGCGGGTACGTAATGTGGTGATGGCGGGGATTTGTTCCCCGTGATTCTTTCGACTCGGTATTTGGTCTTTTGACTTCCCGATGTTCTTTTGTGGAATTATTTGAGTGTCTTCTTGATGTTTCGTATGTCTAGAACTATATGGTAGGTATCCATGTAGGTCTTTGGTGTCTTGAATCGTGCTAAGTGTTCAACATTGTGTTTTGTTGAACCGTGATGAGTCTTGTGTGTTCCTCGAAACTAACTTTGGTTTACCCGTTTGATAAGCATGCTAGTTTGGTGTCTAAATTCTAGCGTGTGTTTTTTGTACCTTCCGATTGGTTTATGATAACTTGTGTTATTCATCGTTGTTTGTTGTTGGGCTGTGACCCATTCCTTGATTGGGTATGTTTCATACCTTCGTTGAGATCCGTTGATTGATTCCTGTTGGAGTGTGATGCGTGTGTTGGCTTTACCTGGATTGCACGATTCGTGGTTATGGACACTAGTCACTAAGGATTGCAGCGTCCTCATGGTTGTCGTGACGTGATTTATGGAGTTGTGACCTTTGTGTAAGGTTCACGTGGATTCTTGGGTAGACATGTGTTGCCATGTGTGTGATCGGTACCCTCGTGTACTATGAAATCGGTGGTTCTGTTGGAGATCTGTTGGAGAGGGGACGACGGTCCTCGGAGAATAAGAATGGACTTGGTGTTACAGGGGTCCTGGAGGTAAAGGTGGAACTACGACATAAGGTTGGGGGTAGCCATAAAGGTTGGAACAGTGCATAAGGAATGCATATCATTTCGTGATGAAGTGGATGTCACGAGGGCTTGTTAGCCGTTTGTTGTGTGTTTCTTCTCTTGACGCTGTGTATTCACAAAGGCATGTGTTTGCCACTTGGTCGTGTCTTTATCCTTTGATTGTTGTTGTCCTTTGGTGGTCTTGGGATTGTTCCTTGTATTGTTGAGATGTTGAGTCTTGTGTTGCTATTACTCTTTGGTTTTACACTTATATATATGTATTCGTTTCGAAATGGCTTTATTCACTTATATTTCTTACTTGATCGTATGTTATTTCACAAGTATGGTGGGTTACCAGCATTATTCGCTGACGGGCGTCGTCCCATGTTTTATTGTGGTTCTTTCAGGTGATGTCTAGGCAGTGCCGGTCTAGTGCTTGCTAGATTAGTTTTCCCCTCTCTTGTTATTGCCTGTGAACCTTTTAGTTATAGAATTTGAACTTATGGGATAGTTGTAAAACATTGCAGTATTGCTTGTGCGTTCATCCTTACGGTGAACGTGGCATAACACCCTGTGTTTCAGACTTTACCTATCTATCTATCGTTAAGACTTCCGCTGTGTTTATTGTTCAGTTCTGTTATCTGCATGTTTTAAGGCTTTTATAACATGTGTTTTAGGGGTGTTACAAAGTCATTCCTCTTGACTTGTAATCCAACATTCAATCACCACACCCTCCCGTATTGAGGGAATAAGCCAATCACACATTACAATCGGCATGAAAATCCTAATCTATTTTCCCTTATAGTTTTAATCCTTTTTTCCAAGCATCTTTTTCCTATTCCTCTCTTGCCAAACCTTCAACTAAACCATACGCTTTCTTGACCAAGAATCTCGAAGTATGACCAACCTTACCGTGTCCCTTTCTCAACGCTTCCAAGTTATCATTCTTTGAGTATAACAACTAGGGAATCTTTATTTCCACTCTTCTTTCCAACACTCCACCAGAATATTGACACACCGTCCAAGATGATGAACGCCAATTTTCGGTTAGGAACCATGTTGGTCTGAAACTCATTGATATCCACGTTCAATGCGCCGTCGATAGGGGTGACCGTGGTTCGGGTCGAACTGAACTGTGCAATGTTCAATCGAAACCGAAACCGAACCTTCTGTACGGTTCCAGTTCTGGTTCCTAACTGGAACCAATAAGGTTCCGATTAAGGATTTTGTAATAAAGGAACCAGAACCGGATGGTTTCGGTTACAAACCGAAAAAAAAAAAAAATCTTGCTAGCTATAGGCCTGTAGCCAGCAGACTGCCGCATTGGGCAGTGGGACGGGACAGCTCACAGTTGTCTCGTTCAAAGGCCAAAGTTTGGCCAAGTGGCTAACTTGGCCTTTTGGCTTTTGGCCTTTGCGCCAAGACAACCAACTTGGCTAGTTGGTTGAGTGCAAGAATCAACATCCGAAATTTTTGGAAATCTTTTTGAAAATGTCCGTTGGGAAACAGTCATTTTTTAAAGAAATTTGAAGTTTCACAATTCACTCTTCAGACTTCACCTCTCATTCTTCTATCTATAAATGCGTGAGTTCAACAAATATATTTTCAATCAAAATCTCAGTATCTCTCTCTCTCTCTCATTCTCTCACTCTCTCAAAGTTCATTGATCACCTCTCCGAAATATGTTTCCATAGTTCACTCTTCACTTCTTCATACTTCACCTCTCTGAAATTTGAATACTTGCCTACATTCCCTATAGTTCTTAATACTTTCTTTCACTGAACTCTCATTATTTATCTTTACATTTTTTATATATCTAAATTTCTACTTCTACCATTTTTAATTTTTTACATTTTCAAATGGATAGTTCAATCAGAGCATCTTTTTCTCATGAGGGTCAAGCTAGTGGCAATCGTGGAAATCGTGGCAAATCTACTTCTTCTTTTGAACATCCATGACGTTCGGTTCATGAATTTTCAAGAGAATCTCCTTCTATTAAACCTCCACGACATTCATTTTAGGGATTTCAAAGCGAATATGAATACCACCAATTTTTAAGACAACAGACATACTACCAAGACTTAAATCCAATCCCACAACTAGACTTAAATCCAATCCCACAACTAGACTTAAATCGTGGTTCTCATCCCTTTCTTTCTTCTTTTGAATCTAATAATCCCACTTTTTCAAAATTTTCGCAGGGCCAGGACAATGAAGGCGAACAAGTTCACCCTTCCATTTCTTCCAAACAAAAATGGTCAGGTATAAAAAATGACGAGAGTTGAAGATCCTGATGGAAGAATTATAGTAAAATGTAAATTATTGCGACAAGGAGTACAAATGGTCAAAATTCGGTGGCTACAAGACATTCTGGAAGTATATAAACACAAAGCATCTGGACAGAGAGGTAAATACACAAACGCAATAACAAATTGGCAGGTATACAACTAAATCTAGTGTTTTATTTCATTACACAAATGACCAAACTAGAAGCAAGTTTGCCGAAATGGTTGCAATAGATGGTCTACATTTTAGTTTTGGTCAAAAGTTGGGTTTTAAAAAAAAATTTGGGTGCATTAAATCCCCAAATGTGTGATTTATCTTGTACAACTATAACTCGTCATCTTTATAAATTATATATAAAGATCAAAAAAAGAAATTGATTTCTCTTTTGGAATCACATTCTGGGCGGGTATCTATTTGTGCTGATATTTGGAGTGATCATTGGAGAGAACATTCATATTTGGGTGTTAGATGTTATTGGGTATATCATGAATGAGTGTTACATAAAAGAATTCTTGCTTTTTGTTGTTTTGATGAATCACACATTGCACACAATATTTATAGTAAATTGCAAAGTATTTTTGATGAATACAAAATTTCTAAAAAAAAATTTGCAGTTCGTTTTGATAATGCTTCTAATAATATTGCTACAACCCCTACTCTTAGGGAGTTATGCGTTCCATATTTTGGAGGTAAGTTTTTCCATCAAAGATGTGTTTGTCATGTTTTAAATTTATGTGTTCAAGCTGTTTTAAATTCACTTACTAACCGTATTAAACCCATTAGAGATGTTGTTTATTTATGGAAACATCCAAATGCACAAAAAGAATTTAATAGATATTGCAAATTAAAAAAATGCCTATAAAAAGATTTTCTAAAGATGTACCAATCGTTGGAATTCTATGTTTAGTTTGCTTAGTAGTACATTTCTTACCATTGGCCTCTTTTTCAGATTAGAACAATAATTCTGTGGAAATTTTTATTATTGAACAATCCAATTTACAAATACATGAAGAGATGTATTTATAAGAATACAAAGAGTTATAGTTAGATGGGGAATGATAAAATGTAGATTCACATAGAGGGAAGAGAGAGAGAGAGAGCGGGGGAGAGGAGAGAGAGAGAGAGAGAGAGAGAGAGAGAGAGAGAGAAGAGATGCTGTATGGTTTGCTAGACAATATCCGAGATAGTGCGAGAGGAGGAGGTAGCCGCCGGCGACTGAAAATGATCTTTTATTGATTTAACCATTGTATTTAAAGTACAGAAAGATATGTTATTGTAATTATAAAATACAAAGAGCCAGGATATGAATGAAATGATATATTCTCAATAATACATGGGAGGAAAGAGGAATTCTAGTAATTATATAATACAGATCCTAATTAATACAGAATCAAAAGGAGAAGGAATTTTAGGGTCCCGTTTGGAAAGCAAGAAAATGACTTCTGGAAAATAAGTCATTTTCCGGAAAACATTTTCCTTTACAGTGTTTGGTTGCATTATGGAAAACTGCTTTGTGTGTTTGGTTCATTTTTATGAAAATGAGTAAAATTGTATAATTAAACATTTTAATTATTTTATTTAGAATATTACACAGTAATAATATATAATATAATAATATAATATTAATTTTATATATAAAAAATGCCTAAGTTTTTCAAAAAAAAAATTAATAATATATCAAAATTATTATGGTGGGTGTATGTGGTTGGTGTGTAGTGTATGGTGTTATTCGTTATATAATAATAATAATATATATAATAATTAATAGATAATAATAATAATAAAAAATAATAATAATTGGTGGTTGGTATGACGGTGGTGGCATGGTGGTGTGGGGTGTGTATGGTGGTTGTGGTGGTGGTTGGTGGCGAGACGGGGTAATGGTCCGTGGGTGCGGCGGGCGGCAGTGTGATGGTGTGGGGTGGTTCGGTGGTATGTGTGGCGCGCGGCGCTGACGATGGGTTTGCTGAGTATGGTGGTGGTGGCTGCGGCGGCGGTAGTGGTGTTGGTGTGATGGTGGTGGAGTATGACGGTGGTGTGGTGGCGGTGGTTGTGGTGATATGGTGTGTGGTGGTGGCGGCACGACGGGTTGTGGTGTATGGTGGTGGTGGTTGCGGTGGTATGTGGTGTTGGTGCGGCGGCGGTTGTGATGGCGGTGGTGTGGTGGTAGTAGCGATGGTTGCGGTGGTATGGTGCTGATGGCGGCAGCGGTGGTATGGTGGTAGGGTGGCGGCGACGATGGTTGCGGTGGTAGGTGGTGGTGGTGGTGTAATGTGTTGATGGTGTTGGTGGTGGTAGTGATTGCAATGGATATGGTGTTGGTGGTGGTAGTAGTGGTGGTGTGATGGTGGCGTGGTATAGTGGTGGTGGCGGCAGTAGTATGGTGGTATGGTGTTGATGATGTTGGTGGTGGTGTGATGTTGGTTGTAAAAGTTGGAAAATGACTTCCCCAAAAAAGGGGAAGTCATTTTCCTCCAAAACAAGCATATTTTCCAATCCGTTGACTTGATTTTCCAGGCACATCCAAACAATGGAAACTTGTAAAATGATTTCCAGAACTCATTTTCCAGGTTTCCAAACACACCCTTAGTGGAAAAAAGAAATCTAGTGTCTTAAAATACAAATCCTGCCTAGAATACAGAGTCCTAACAACCAACAATTTTTACCTTCAAATATTTTAGCATCCAAACTGTTGTATCTATGGTTTATTTTAGTAACCTAGCCTCTTGACCATAAAACAACAGGATTTGAATATTACGCATTTCATTATTTAACCACAGATTTTTCCTTGTATACGGCTCAAACAAAATTACTTAACAGCAACCATTTTTTCTTGCAATATAATTTCTATATTATCGTCGTGCATGAATCATGATTGAACTTTAACCACACGATTCACTAGTGTGGCGGCGAGATTAATCTGGGAAGAAATTTTTTAGACAGCAAGCCCGGCCCAATTAATACAATTGTACACATGTATCATGAGACAGAATATATAAAATATAGAAGGTATAGTATGTCCAATCAAATTTGAAGGGAGAGGGATAAGTACTGGAACGATAAATGCGTATGGCTTGTGGCTTTTGAACTGTTAAGATAGAAGAGCCCAGACTGAGGGGATCACAATAAGAGATAACCTTAAAACTAGGAATCACTCAACTCTTTTCTAGGCATATTACAATACTATTATTATTCTTCCTACATGTACCATAAGATATATTATTATATCCCCACTGATCACAACACACATGCCCCAGATGTGTATTGTTGAGATTGAGATTTAAGGTGTAATCTCTTTCTTTCTTAGCTTTCCGTACGTTGATTCGTTCTAGAGATTTAGGTTTGAATTGTCGGAGTAATTAAGGAAGATGGAAAGGCGAGAGAACAAGAAGAGAGGAAGGGAAGGGGAAGCAGCGACGATGAAAACCAGTGAGAAGAAGAGTAACGCGAGAAAACGGGGATTGTTGTTGTCTGGTGATTGTGTTTGTGCGATCAAAATAACAGCAGTTTAGAAGAAGGCGAACAAAGCAACGAGCATCGTCCTCCTCGTACTTCTCCTCGGAAGAAGTACGAGGAGGACGAGGATGGCAATGGGTCGGGGGAGATGAGCGTGTTCGATTTTCCGTGGCTCAAAGAAGGCACCACTTCCAAAGGCTACTACGATGATGACCACTACGAATGCCGCTTAGAATTCGAGGACTTGGTCGCAGGTTGTTGGTCTGCAGGTGCCTATGATGCCTCTTCTTCCTCGGCCTGTCTGGATTTTACTGATTTTAGCCTCGACCATCATTTTTTCCAACAAAATTATCATCATCGGACGGCGGCCACCATGACGTCGAGGAGGTCGGATAATAACGATAATGATCGCGGCGGCGAGCTGCCAATTCTGCGCGACAAAAATAATGTTGAAGAATTGGATGGCATTTGGAGTTCGGTGCTTGATCAGCCCCTTGACAACAATATTGTTAGTTTCTATAAGCTTTAACTTTAATTATTAGACCCACCACATTATTATACCTAGCTCTTTTCCTATTTTTATACTTAGAGTACAACTATATATTATATTTTTTTTGGAGTTCATTCCAATTTTAACTCTGAGTATTTTATTTTATTTTTTTTTCATTTTTCAACACATTATAGCTCTTATTTACTTTTATACTTAGATGACAAACGTTTTTTAAAGTTAATTTCAACTTCCGTTCATTGAGTATTGTATTTGTTTCATCAATTTTTAAATTTAAATAAATATTAATATGAAAAAATTAACAAGTGTGTACTAAAATAATTTGAATAGTTTAAAGATATATTAATGCATTTGTAATTTGTAGAACACAATAATAACTAATATAGTAATAAGTTTTAATAAATAATTAAATACGAAGTACATAATATGATATAATTAAATACGAAGTACATAATATGTGAATCAAATACAGAGTACATAATATGTGAATCTACAACGATGTGACAACAAATAATTTATAAAATGTACACTTACTAATACATTTTTTCAATATAAATAAATAAATAAATAAATAAATATATATATATATATATATATATATATACACACACTAATATTAATAAAATATACATACTAGGCAGGTTTGGCGGCCTAATTGGCCCACCAAACCTGTCATTTTGGCAGGGGCGGGCCATAAGGGCCATAAATTTCAACGCTCGTCCTGCCTTTTTGACGGGACAGGATGGGCTAAGTCCGTTTTGACGGCTCTACAAAAAAAAAAATATTAGTTCAGTTAATTAAAAATAAGAATTTTGGTTCAAATTTCAATTAATGGTTAAAACATTAATATGTGAGATGAAGCACATACATTAGTTAAGTATTAGAGTCAACTCCATTACAAAATTCGTGTATGCCAAATTTATTAGTTAATTTTAAATGCAAGAACAAAAATTTTCTTTAAAAAATGCAATATTCTAAATATCAAAATCTAATTAACCTGCCATTTTTGTTTTGTTTCATATTTTTGTAATAAGTTTATATACATATCCAATTAATATGGAATCGGATTACATATACTAGATGATACATGTGCGGTGCATGGACTAAATGTTAGAAATATTGTTGTTATGTTATATTTAAATATAATCGATAGATACATGAATTATTGAGAACTTAGCTTTTGAAAAATTATTATTAGTTAATAAAAAGTAAATGAATAGTACAAATTATTAAAAATTGCAGGGGTAAACAACATTAGTAGTTGAAATACTTGTTAAAGATATTAGGATATATGTGGTTGTGATTGTCTTGACTTTAACTAGTAGCCTATTGTATAGGAATAGTTACGTTACTTAGCTTGTTTATTTATATTATTGTATTATCTTCAGGATATTGAATTGATAACAAAGTCTCTCTTCATCTGGTATCAGTTAGCGATAGGTCTCTATCTCTTCCATCTCTCTATCAACAATGTCAACCAGTTCTTCCGAACGTACATTCACAGCCACCACCGTACAATCACCGGCCAATTCCCCCAACCCTCTATCCTTCGCTCCACATTTCGTGTCCATCAAGTTAACGAAACGAAATTATCTTTTCTGGCGCACCCAACTCACACCGTTCCTCCGTGGCCAAGGTCTACTAGGCTACGTTGATGGCAGCCTGCCGTGTCCTCCGGCGATTCTCGACTCTACCACCGACGATGGCGCATCTGATGAAGCAGCATCCATGACAACGAACCCCGCCTTCGCCATTTGGGTCCAACAGGACCAATCTATCCTCTCATTACTCATCTCGTCACATTCCGAGGAGGTGATGTATCTCGCAGTCGACCGCTCCACCGCCCGGGACGTATGGCTCACCATCAAAATGGCGTTAGGCTCCTCCACCCATACGCGCAGCCACAATTTGCTCGGGCAATTCCAGGCCCTCTATCAAGGCGACAGTTCATCGGTGGAGTACCTCAGCCAGGCTCAGCTGTTAGTAGAGGATCTCGCACTTGCCGGTCGCCCCCTGTCGCTCGACGAACATAACCTCTACGTTTTTCAGGGGCTACGATTAAAGTTCCTATCCATGGCAGCTTCCCTCGCTGTTTCAGGTACCCTTGTATCCATCCTGCAACTGTCCGACTTTTCACATTCACCACAATTTATTTTTTCCGACGATTTTCCGTCGGGTTCGGCGTGTTGCCTGGCGGTCTCCCACGGCGATGATGGCTGGACGCGATTGTCGGCAGAATGGGGATGGCGGTTCTGGATGTCGACAGTCTCGCGGATGGTCAGGGTTGCGGAAATCAGCGAGGTCGCGGTGGGCAGAGGCGTGGACGGGGTGGCTCGCCTCGTTGTCAGATCTGCCGCTCTCACAGCCATACGGCCTTCTACTGTTTCCAGAGGTATTCAGATCAGCCGTCCCCTCACCCCCAGGCTACTGTTGTGGTGAGTGGAGATGTGGTGCACCTACGGAGGTAATGGCTTGGTATCCGAACACTGGAACATCTTCACACGCCACGCCAGATGCCGCAATGATGTCTCAATCCGAGGAGTATACTGACGGTGATGTGCTTTGATTCGGCAATGGTACATGTTTGGGTATTTTCCGTATTGGTCATGCTACAATTTCCTCTGTTTCTAAATCTTTACGTTTGTCAAATATCTTACATGTTCGTGATCTATCTGTGTCTCTCTTGTCTGTGCATCGGTTCACTACGGATAACAATGTGTTTTTCAAATTTCACCCTTCATTTTTTGTTGTGAAGGATTACATCACCAAGGTGGTGCTCCTTAAGGGTCCCAGTTCGGGTGGCTTATACACACTATCGTTCCACGATCTCACCTTGCCTTTTTTACTGCCCATGTTTCGTCTGTGGTTTGGCATAGTCGGTTGGGCCATCCGTATGCTTGTGTTCTCCAGCATGTCCTCCGGGGTTGTCTAATTGTTCCTAATAAATCTGGTTCATCGGGACTATGTTCTGCTTGCAAACTTTGCAAATCTTCCCGTTTCCCTTTAGATAGAGTAGATTCCTCTAGTTCTAATATTTTGGACCTTGTGTACACGAATATTTGGGACCCTGCGCCCGTAATTTCCTCCAACGATTTTCGATATTTTGTTTTATTCGTGGACGATCATACTCGTTTTTGTTGGTTTTATCCTTTACGTTTAAAGTCTGATGTTTATAAGGTATTTGAACTGTTTCGGGCTATGGTAGAACGTTTGTTTTCACATTCTATTAATTCTATACAATCTGATTTAGGGGGTGAGTATCATCGTTTGCATGCTATTTTTGAGTCTCTTGGAATTGTGCATAGGCAGTCTTGTGCCTACACGCACGAGCAAAATGGTCGGGTTCAGTGCCGACACCGACACATTGTTGAGACCGGTTTAGCTCTCATGGCTGAAGGCTCGGTTCTCTTAAAACACTGGGATTATGCCTTTGAACAACTACTAGTCTCATAAATCACCTACCTTCATCAGTCTTACAGTTTGACACTCCCTACTATCACCTGTATAAATCACCCCTACATACACATTCATCCGGGTGTTCTGGTGTCGTTGTTTCCCATATCTTCGGCCTTACAATCGGCACAAGATAGAGTTTTGGTATGCACCCTGTGTTTTCTTAGGGTATCCTACGTCGTTTACGAATATCATTGCATGGAACTTAATACTAGAAAGACCTTTATCTTTCGCGATGTAAGATTTGATGAATCTATTTTCCCTTTTGCATCAGAATCTTCTTTGCAGGGTGTGGCTCGTTCTACCGAGTCTAATGTGTTGTGGGGTTCGAGGCCTATGGTGCCGACTGTTGAGCAATCCCCAGCTCAAATGGTAGCTCCGTTGGCACCAGAGAATGTTGCAGCGGTTCCTCCCCCCAGAAGGCACGGTTCAGGTTCTGAACCGAAAGAGCGGGCTCACGTCATGCGTCTTCGTCACATGACTTAGGGCACTGGTGAACAATTCAATGCTCTAACTACGTCCAATGATTTTGCTGATCCCACTTGCTACTCTCAAGCTGTGGGCCATCCACAATGGCGTGGCGCCATGGACAAGGAATTCAATGCCTTGTTGCATAATAACACCCGGCGGCTCGTTCTAGCTGAGCCGGGCATGAATATAATTGGGTGCAAGTGGGTATACCTCACCAAACGCAAGGCGGACGAGTCTATAGAGCACTATAAGGTGCGTCTTGTCACCAAGGGATTCAACCAGGTGGCTAGGGAAGACTTCTTTGACACGTTCAGTCTTGTAGTCAAGCCGACTACAGTACGCATGTTTCCTCTTGTAGTATCCCGTGGCTGGATTCTACGCCAACTGGATGTGCACAATGTCTTCCTAAATCGGCATTTAGCTGAAACCGTACTTATACGGCAACCGCCCGGGTATGTGTATCCAGCGCATCCCGATCACGTATGCCAGTTCCAGCGGTCTCTGTACGGGCTAAAACAGGCGCGCAGGGTCTGGTTCAAATTCCTACATGATTTTTTGCTTTCTACAGGTTTTGCCACGTCCAAGATTGATGTGTCCCTATTTCACTACTCGACTGGCACCTCGCGGGTGTTCCTGTTAGTCTATGTGGATGACATCATTATGATGGGTAACGACCCCACCTTAATTGACACACTTCTGCTGCGTCTTTCCTCTACCTTCAAGATAAGGGACCTAGGCACACCAAGTTTCTTTCTTGGCATTGAGACTCTATCTGTGGACGGGGGTCTAGTTCTTTCTCAACGACGGTATATGGGTAATCTTTTAAACCCGACAGTATTTGACTATAACCCGACTAGATCTTTCCCATGAAGTCAACCGGGTATTTCAGTTTATGCATGCTCCTACCGAAGAGCACTGGGGACTTTTCAAACGCGTCTTACGGTATGTTAAAGGCACGCTAGACTATGGTATGCGCTTGTCTGCTTCATCCTCTTGTGATATTCATGCTTTCTCAGATTCAGACTGGGCCAGGTGTCCAATTGACCGGAAATCAACCAGCGGGTACATGGTGTTTCTTGGTTCCAACTTGGTTTCATGGGTCTCTCTCAAGCAGCAAACAATTGCCCGCTCTTCGACTAAGGCGGAATACAAGGGTCTGGTTGATGTCTCGGTTGAGGTTACTTGGATTGGTATCATTACTACGCGAGCTTAGTCTTCATTCTGGTCATCCAGCCAGTCTCTGGTGTGACAATCTTGTTGTCACCTACCTATGTGCCAAACCCTGTGTTTCACGTCAGGACTAAACATGTGGAAATCGACTATCATTTTGTCCGGACAAGGTTGCTTCCTGGGATTTCCAAGTCAATTTTGTGTCTACAAAGGATCAGCCGGCTGATATCTTCACAAAGCCGTTGCCAGCTCCCCGCTTTGGGCTTCTTAGGATAAGCTCAATGTTCTCTCCCTTCATTGTGCTTGAGGGGTGTGTTAGAGATATTTGGATATATGTGGTTGTGATTCTCTTGACTTTAACTAGTAGCCTATTGTATAGGAATAGTTACGTTAATTGTTTATTTGTATTATTGTATTATCTTCAGGATATTGAATTGATAACAAACTCTCCCTTCATCATACTAATGGTATTCGAGTCACTACATATTATTATTTTGAGTTTTTCATCCTTAATTTCCCCACTACTTTTGTCAAATACAACATGTTCATCACCACCCATTTCCTCCTCAACTTCGCCAAAAGATAGCACATTATCAAAACACAATTTATCACATTCTTCTAAACAAGTATCTATGTATTCCAAATGCACATGCAATTTATTCATCTCATGTTCAACTTCATCTATTTCATGATCACTGTCACCTTGTGGACATTCAAAATCACAAACTTCATTTTTTTTTTCACAAGGCAACTCACACAAATAGTTAATATCCTCATGCAAAGATTCAATGTAAAAACATTCATCATCCCATTCCAAGGGATATTTTATCAATTTGGACACATCAATGCTAGCCGGCTCATCACCCACACGGATGACTAATTTCCCATCCCCGACGTCTATAAGAGCTCTAGCGGTGGTCAAGAATGGCCTCCCTAGAATGAGGCGTACCTCAACATCGGGGTCCATATCTAAAATCAAAAAATCCACAGGGAAGATGAATTTGTCCATTCTCACTAGAACATCCTCTACTATACCGCGAGGGTATTTCGTGGATCTATTCGCCAATTGGATGCAAATCTGTGTTGGTTTGAGAGTGCCCAAATTCAACTTCTTGAACAAAGCATAGGGCATGAGATTGATACTAGGACCAAGATCGTCTAAAGCTTTATTAAAAGAAGTCTCACCTATATTGCATGGAATGGTGAAGCTCCCCGAGTCCTTAAGTTTTCAGGGAATTTCCTTGTGCACTATAGCCGAGCATTCCTCCCCAAGTGCCACCGTAGCCGATTCTTCTAACCTCTTCTTGTTTGAGAGGAGGTCCTTCAAATTTTTTGCATATCTAGGCATTTCGCCCAAGACATCCACAAATGGGATGTCAATATGTAATTGCCTAAGCATTTGGAGGAACTTGGCATATTTAGCATTATCAACGTCATTTCGGAATCTTTGGGGAAAGGGTAGTTGTGGCTTTAGAGTGGAAGGTTGGTTGTGCACCACCTCCTTCCCCTTTCTTGACGGTTGATCTGATTTGCTTTTGGTGGCTCATCCTCTTGCTTTTCATTGCCTTAGTCCTCCTCATTTGGCTTTGGAGGAGTGGTTTCCTTCATTGGCGGTTCATGGTTTTGTGAATCTTTTTTAGCATGGCTTGCCTCCGAAAGTGCCTTTCCACTCCTCAAAGTGATAGCATGTGCCTCCAATCTCATTTCCTTTTGTGATCTCTTTCATCATGAAGGCAAGAGTTTCCTCCATTTTCTTGAGTGGTTGCAAAGTGTCACTCTTGAAAGTGGCTAACTCTTCCTCAATTTCTTTCTTCAAGGTGACCTTGAGATTAGCCATTTTCTCTTGACTTCTTGTATGAGGTTTTGGAGTGTTGACCGAAATGAATGAAATTAATAATATTGCTGAGAATCTTGCCCTTGAGAGGAGCAATGAGATTTGGAAAGAAAGGAAAGTTAAGCTCCAAGTTTATAGGCCCATATGAGGTACTGGAGCGAATTGGAAAGGTGGCTTACCGTTTGGCTTTGCCAACCGAGCTAGATCGAGTGCATGGCGTATTTCACGTGTCTCGGTTGAAGAATATGTGTACGATGCATCCCATGTTATCCAACCCGAGGTGAGTATAAGTCTTAAGGATTGGATTTTGTATAAATCAAAGTCCTAACTTAAGAAAACCATTCTTTTGTGAGGTTGTGACTTTGGTTGAGACTCTATCCTATGAGGAGAGACCCGTGAGGATTCGGACACCAAGGCAAGAGAGACCCGCCGAAAAGCAGTAAAGTTGGCAAAGGTTCTATAGTCCAATCATGAGGTTTAAGAGGAAACTTGGGAGATGGAGGAAGAGATAAAGAACTTATCTAGCCTTGTTTACCAAGGTAATCTAGTTCAAAAGTCTTGTTTAGTCTTCTAAGCTTGTGATCTATTTAGGATATCTAGGACATCTAGAATTAGGTAGATTGGTGCTTGGTTCTAATAAGAATAAGAACTTAGGACTATGACCAGAATATCCTTTTCAGTATTCCTTTTTCATGCATATTGCTTTTCGTTCTTTTCATTCTGATCTAAACACTTAAATCTATTTTCAAATCTACTTCCACTTGAGTCTTAGCTTCGAGGACGAACTTCTTTTAAGTGGGTAGAGTGTAACACCCAAAAATTATTCAATTCCAGAATTAATTCCTACGATTAGTTCTAAAGAGGGAATTATTCTTTTATTAAAAGCCCAGCCTTTTACTTAAACAATCCTAGCATAAGAATTTATTCTAAGCCCAATCTTCCTTAGCCGGCAAATTATGCCCTGGACCCGTGTCCATAATGAATTTGGACCGGGCCCAAACGACGTCGTTTTTTAAAAAAAAAACGCGTCATTGTAGTTAAAAAAAAAAAAAAATTCGCGTGTTTTGCGTTTAACCGGCGTTATTATTTTTTGGGATTTGAAATGTACAGTTGCCGTTATGATGTACAGTTTATGCGTTATGAATGTTACAGTTATACAATTATGAAATTATGAACAAAAGTTCTAAATTTGAACTTAAATATGAACATGATATGATAAAATTATGATGGAGCTTTAAATTGTGAATATAGAGTTCGAGATTTGAATGTACGAGTAGGAGTTTGATGTACAGTTATAGAGTTATGAATGTACAGTTTAGAGTTATGAATGTACAATTTTGATAGAATTATGAACAAATAGCTCTGAATTAATGACTTACATTATGAATATATGTATAAATTATAAAATAGAGCTCTAAAATTGTGAACATAGAGCTTCGAAAATTATGATGTACAATTATGGAGTTATGAGATGTAAGTTATGGAGTTATGATATACAGTTATGGAGTTATGATGTACAGTTATAGAGTTATGAATGTACAAGTTTGGAGTTTATGAATGATAATTATTAACATATAGTGAGATAAATTATGAACATATATTTCCTATAACAAAACAGTCTGAAATTTAAAAAAAAAGAAAAAAAAAAAAAAAAAAAGGATAACAGTGTCGTTAGGCACTGTACACGTGTCCCGCTTGAGCTGGACACGGGTCCAGTGCTAACGATGGGTCCTTAGCCTTATAATAAATAAATAATAATTAATAAAATAAAAATATTACTATATAATATATATATATTATATATAATATATATATTATACTATATATAATTTATATAATATATATAATAATATATTATATATATAACCAACATATATATCACCATCTACGAAGGCT
This sequence comes from Ipomoea purpurea, assembly GCA_009835305.1. Classification (NCBI taxonomy): domain Eukaryota; kingdom Viridiplantae; phylum Streptophyta; class Magnoliopsida; order Solanales; family Convolvulaceae; genus Ipomoea; species Ipomoea purpurea. The sequence continues at coordinate 16,840 of VALG01013355.1, forward strand.
AGTGGAAGCCATCGCGGTTAGGCATGGTGCCGATTTACAGAAGAGGACTGCATTATACCGCTTACAGGGACCACTAAACCTACCTCGCCTGCGCTGGAACGCTATTGAAACGTTTGCAAAGCTTTTGGGGAGAAAGGATGGGTGCTCGAAAGGAAAAGGAGGTTCCACGCACTTCTATAAGAAGGAGAATAGATTTTCGGTGGCCATGGGATCGTAGGGGCTCAGGTTCCGCTAGGTATTGGATTGGAGTTGCCTTGAGTAAGAACATATGTCTCTTTCTCCATGTACAGAGTTGGTGCTACGAACCAAGGGGCTGTTTGGAGAGGTTTCTGGAAATGTAGGGAAGGTGTGTGGGTCTCGAGGTGGTTGCTGTAGAGGATTAGAACCTGCGAGGCAACCCCTTGCGAGACCGGTGTGATGAGCATCGCCATCAGCTCGAGTTCAGCAACACCTTTGATTGTTTCGACCTCCAGAAGCCAATAGTCCTTCACCTTCAAGCAAGTATGTATATTCAACATCCGAGAAAGTGTCGTTCGAACCAAGACCTTGAAACAGTCGACTCTTCCACGTGGCGTTCTTTGTTAGAAGAAGTCCCGAATCCAGCCATATCGTATTCAGAAGGAGCCCAAGCCCAGTCAAGAGTCACCGGAAGAAGAAGGTTGTCGTGACCGCCGGCTTCCTGTAAGGTGAAATGACAAAACGCCATCGGAGGAGTTTTCGACCAGTGTAGACTAAACAGGAACGTGTGGCGTTCTTTTTTTTTTTAATTAAAATGCTTACCTGGACTTCTCTCTCATACTTTTTATTTTTAAATTAAAATCAATAAAGCCACATCAATAAATACCGGCGCCTTGTCATCCAGCAAACCGGAAAACCCTGTGAAATATTCTAGATAGAAAAAAATAATTAATTTCTGGATCCAATCACCACTTGTGAAAGATTAGGGTGCGGCATGAAGAATCGCAATTGGTTCATGGTGCAAAATGACACTTTAGCCAAAAAAAATTGATCTGGCGACTAACAAAATCGAGCTAAATATGGACCTCAGGTTGATTTTAACCACCAACATTACAAGAAAGTATTTAAGTCGTTTTAAATCTATAGTCTTACTCCCTCCGTCCCATTTTATGTATCTGGTCCAATTAACGAGGCTTGACTGGAGTTATTTTTAATCCAAATTTTTATAATATTAAGTTTAGTATTAGTATACAAAATTTATATATTTAGAAACTACACTAAAAGTACTATCAAACACAAAAATTTAAATTTAAAATAAATAAATAAAAATACTCAAGAAAATAAATAAAGAAGAAAAAAGTTAATTTGACCAATGAATAGTAAATATGGCAAATAAAATGAGATATGGTGAGTAAATATTATAATATCAAGTCAAATATACATCAATAAGCAATGATATTAAATTTTAAGCACACAACAAAACCATTCTCAATTATAAAAATATATAAATTCTCAGCTCCCAAGTAAAAATGATGAATATGTAAATAAAAAACAATAATATCTTTATATCTTTATTTATATATAATAAAGCAGAATTTAGCCACAAAATTTTTCTTTCAAAGTGTGAATGCATTAATTGTGTGGGTAGATGTATATATACATATTTTTTTGAAGTTATTATGTGCATTTATATTTTATAAATAGGAAAATACCACTTTTCCCCCTGAGTTATATACTTATAACATTTTTCCCCCTAAATTATTCAAGTGGCTATTTTCCCCCTGAAATGTTAAATGGTCATATTTACGCCTTAAAATAAATATTTCATTTATTTTTCTTCTCCAACAAATTATGACCATAATTTGGTTCAAACCAAACAAACACTATAGCAACAAATCGAAATATTCCAATTACAATTTAGAATCGAACTCGATATTTAGAGTTATTAAAATCGCGAACCAAACGGATGGTTCATGTTCCGAACTGAAAAAATAAATACATTTATTGTTGAATTTAGACTATTTAAAATAAAATAAATTTTAAAATAAAGACGGTTCAAAATCGCGAACCGGATCCAGAACCGCCGATTCACGGTTTCAAGATCCAATTTTTTGATTCATAATTTTATAAATTGAAATCCAATATTAGGTTACTATATCTGAATCATAACCGGAAATTTTAATTCAATTGCTATAGTTCGTCCGGTTCAGTTTGATCCGAACGTCGGTCATCCCTACGTATACGCGATAATTTGTTGAGAAGTAAAATAATAAAAATGTTACTTTAAAGGTGGAAATGTCAATTTAATATATCAGGGGGAAAAAATCACCACTTTTAGAATAACTGAGGGGACTAATGTGCTTACCTAAATAATTGAGGGGGAAAAAGGGGTATAACGTTATAACTGAGGGGGAAAGTTCCCTTTTTCTTAATATATTAAGGGTACATAAATATTTATGTACGTAAGCTACATTTTTGAAAGTACATTTTTATATATTAAATGTACATTATTTCATATAATATACCTTCAGTATAAAAATAATTACTTTACTATATTAAAATGTACCTGATATTTATGTTCCACGCAATTGTGTGGACCATGGTCCATACATAATTTGCCGATGTGCATCATCATGGGCTCACTAATGGTCGTACATCTTGTAAGTCAAGGGCATGTTTAAACACGAATTTCTTTGTTTATCAGGCTGACTTATCTTTCTTAAATTAATTGGTGAAATATGTCGACATTAATTATTTAACCATATTAATGCATGTAAAACACAACGTCATGTCTCGAATCGATAAGGACTAAACTTAGTTCCCGATCCTACGCCCAACAAAAGTCAATGTTAGTTCAGCATATATGCAGATAGATTTTTGTATGAACTAAAAATCTGGATGAAGTATATGTACATTTTCCTAGTGGGTGGTAATAATGAATTTCTGTTAAGGTGCTTTGTCTTTTTGTGGTCAACAATATGACAATTCACATGCGTACCAGAACCAAAACTGAATTCCTAAAAGTGAAGGACAACAATTTAAGCAAAAGATTCATATTTTGTTTTTCAAAGAATTGAAAAAATATAATATAATTGGACTATTTTACCTTTATCAAAATTTATTAATTACACATGTTTATATAATATTAAGGACATGTTTTGCATTCAAAAAAAATATAATATTAAGGACATATAATTTTATATTCATAATTTCTTACCACCAACCAAACAATAGTTTAAATCTAAAAATGATAGGTCTGCTCTAGGATATTTTCGAAGGAAATGACTAGTGTAGGACTATAGGTGCAGCAGGCTGCAAAGGCCATGGACCCTGGCCTTTGTGCCGGCCAACTGGCCATTTTCTGAGGCCAAACTGCCAAAGCCTCAGTTGTGCTTTTGAAAGATATATATATATTATTTTTTAAATATATTCACCGTTCGAAAACCATAACAGAATCGGATTGATTGTACGGTTCCAACAACACGGTTCAGTTTGAACCGTGGTCATGCCAGCCTAGCCGCTTACTCTTTTGATAGAAGGTCTAGAATATCAATATGTAATGCTAACTCTTTTTCGGATAGATACAAGTTCGAAATTGTTTCGCTTGGAAGTAACTGCACCACTACTACGCTTTTGATTTCGGGACTGGGTAAAAATTACACAACTTTTAGATTGGCTCTGAGTCTTTCAGATCAAGTAGACAAGGACATACATACTCAGATACACAAAAGTATATGAAATTAATATACTATATATCACATCATCCAACAAACAAAAGATGGGGCCTATTAGCAGAAGTTTCATTTGATGCCATAGAGTATACATTATGCTTTCGTGAAGTATTCGTTCACCTAGTCCATAACGGCATTTCCTATTGAACAAGCCTCGGAATATGCATTCTGCGATTCTACCCTCAGCTAATTAAAGTAAGTCGATGAGAATACCTCTTCTCAAGAGCTTCCAAAATGGAGGCTTTATACTACTATCAAATACTCAATAACACTATCTGGCGATTACTGGGGCCTAATCGAATCGACAGGTAACTCAAGAAAACTCACTATGGCGGTGTTGCAGATCTCACCGTGTACAACTAATACGACTCATCTCTATGACCTACAGAGTGACGATCTCGCCTTATGGTCACAGCCACAGCTTCATCGGATAATTCTGAGAAATGAAGCGGGTCATAAGGCGTGATAATACCGAAATATTGTACTGATACGTATACCAACTTCGCAAAATGCATCTAGGCATACGAATCTGGAAACACAAGGAGATGGATTAGTTAGGTGCTCTGTGACGTTCATACGGAAATCACGAAATACGTGGCACTTGAACAACCAAATGTACGGTAGCAGATCTCCTACCGATCTAAAGGCAGGCTTACTATGTATCTTTTCGAAGCGTTTTTATTTCAGATACTATCCGCGACCTTGTATGTCTGGAGAAAATTACAATATACGGAGTCGATCCCAAACCCTACATACACTCGCGGCGCCCCTAGTTGGGTCTTGCCGGTCGGTGCCCAGCGTTTGACCTGGAGCCTATCGAGAATACGGCCTGTCTGGTCCTCGGGCTATTGGAGCCTCCAGCTTCTCACAGATGTGTCTCTTCTAGAGCAGGCGGGAGGTTATTGCTTCGCGTCGCAATACTTCTGATCTGCCATCTTAGATCAATGTCCAACACAACTGCTCCATCTAACTGCAAAACACAAGTAACTTTATAACGTCGCAGATCAACGTCAGTCGAGGGCGATTCGAGTCTGATGACCATCTTTTATCACCCTTGATGAAATATGAATTTCCTAACGATGCGAAAACTTAACTTAATTTGTTTTGCTGGTTGTGCAGGCAAGATATAATGGCGAAATCATCACTGAAGATTATATTTGGGCTTTTGGCGAGCGACATTGTATGCTCTGCCATTGAGTAGAAGTTGCAGTGATGCTCATCGCCTCGCTCTGTTATCTAACGCTGTTGCATTGCAATCTGAGGTCAGCCTTATATAATTAGGAACTTAAAGATGTTTAGTAGGTGAGATAAGTAAGTATATACCTATCACGTGGAAAGTGGTTCTCTATGATTAAGATAGAGATATCAATTTTGGTCCTAGAGACAAAAATTTTTGTTAATTTCAGTCCCCCAACTTTAAACGTGTCAATTTAGTACATTGACTACGTAATTTTTATCAATTTTGGTCACTCGGTCAATTGTCGATCAAATTTTGCCGATTTTATTTTTCTCCCCCATTTTTTCACCAATTATTGCATTTCGCCGGAGAAGCACTCACCGCGCGTCGGTTTCTGGAGGGTCCAATCGCGACCTGGCACGTCGGACCAAGTCAAAGTCCCTCCAATTCGCAGACTTGGATGATGATATCATGCTCGACCGGCGTCGTAGAGACTTCAACAACTACGCCCTTGCTGACACTGGCATGTAGGCCGGCCACTTGACCATAAGTCGCCGACCAATTTCCGCAGTGTTTCCGTTGACTCCGACTTCTTCGATGGTCTGTAGTTTGGTGCTTTGTTGGCTGTCGATGACGAACAACCACCCCGCTCTCCTCAGAGAAGGATGGCGATGGGTCCGA
>VALG01013357.1:0-14602 GCA_009835305.1 Ipomoea purpurea
GATATTTCAGTCAGCAATTAACGACTAATAATGTTCATCATTGAGTGATAGGATCGAGGATCAAACTCTACAATTGTTTTTAGATTGAGTAAAATTTCTCGTTCATATATTCTTGGACCTGGGAAAACCTGAATAATGCTGGATGGCAGTACCATCTGTATCCCCATAATGATATCGTTTAACGCTTCGATCACTTTTCATCATTCGGATAGAAAATATTCAGACAAGTATACATGTCAACATTCACTATAACTCATTCGGTAAGAATTTAAATGCAGAATGTAGAATTACACCGTATCATATTAATAGATTTCTAACCAATTTTTTTGAAGTATTACGTTGACGGTATGTGACATGTGATTTGACAAGAAAATCTAATATTATATACAATTATTATTTTTATTTTGATCTGAGTATATATTATTTTGTACCGCTGTTGTCAATACATTCTATACTTCATAGACAAAGTAATTACAACCTATCTATGGAATTACAGATGAAAATACTTTAAATAAAATTTATTACCGCAAGAAGTATCGTGTGCATAATATTGTAGCAGTGTATCTATATGCATATTCCACGAAAAAAAAAAAATCATAAAATACATTCAAATACTAATCTTCTCAGAATCAGCTTGTTTAATCATTTATGCTATTAGTTTTTCAGTTTAAGAACTAAACAACTCAGGAATGACTAAATTAGGTGAAAGATATAAGTGAACCTTCTTTCAATCTTCTCGATAATTCTTGTGTCTTCCTAAACATTTTGTTTTCTTTCCTCATTTGTTGAATTTCGCATCAAAGTCTGCATTGACAGATGACTACTTTTGAGATTTTGATTTTCTTATTGAAGCTCGGAATATATATGTGGGCTATTCTGAGGTTCAAGTCATATACGACTACCCGCTTATCCTTTTTCTATTGCCTTTACTCCACTGTGCCTCAACCACAGCTCACTCTGTGCACAGTTTTGCATCTGCGCGTTCTTATTTTATCCTATAAAGTAAAAGTATTTTAATCTATCTAAAATATTCATGTCACACTTTTAATAGAGGGTATCATACAAAGATTCTTACCAACTTTTTAGCCTTTTGAAGCATATGCTCCATCCCATGTGTTTCCGTTTAATAATGTGCTGATATAGAGTCTACATACTTGGATCTTTTCAATTTCTTTATTTCAAGATAATATAAACTATTAGAATATTTTTATAAGATACTTAATTTTTTTTCTTCAACTTCACAATCTTCGCGATGATGTCAGTATGAATAGACCACAACTATGAACTGCACTAGCCTCCGAATTTGAATTTCTATAGCGTGGTTTTTCTCGAGAGTTTTTGAAATTCACTCTCCCAAATCGGACAAAGTCTCTATGCACATTATTAGAAACATTGTGGTTTGGTTTGTTTTTGGTCAAGCCACCACGAACAACTGTCAGATGGGTCTGTAACGACTTTGCACCTCTTTATCTCAAAAGATGCGGCGTACAGTATTCCCTCTAGATGACCATCTATAAGTTCTATAAAGACATCAAAATTCTAAATAGCAAGACATAATGTTTTCATTGAGTCATTCATCTTTCAATTTATTAGTCAGTTTAGTAGATATACTATATAAAGATAATGTTCAAAATGAACGACATGAGGTACTAACCAGAAGTTTTACATATATACTAGTATGAAATATAAATAAGAGAGGCTATAAAATTGCAGAAAAGTCCAGCTAATATATATTCAACAACAGCAAACACGATAAAAGATAAGCGATCATTAGGTAATTATATATTTTATAAGAAATGAAATAAGATAGAGTGCATGGGGAATATTAATATAGTCCTACAAATTAAAGTATAGTAAGTTGTTAATGTCATGTACAACTCTTCTAAAATGCTAGCAGTTACACTCATTAAACCACACATCTTCCAGATATTGAGGAGCAACCTTAAATGATTTTATAGCCTGCGGGTATGCCTTTTGTATGCAATCGATGATCCCACGATGTGCTGAATGAGGCTCAAATCTGAATTATAATGTAATGTTAGGTTTTATGACATTTATATAATATATGTGAAATGTATAGTACTTACGCTCTTCCGCCAATTGGGTGAATCAAAGTCCTACGATTATTTGGAATCGTGTTTGGTGGAACATCTGATGGCTCAGAAGTCGGTTGAGAAGTAGCTCAGTCGCTGCTTCAACAGTATGCATCACTCTCCCTGGAAGCTGAGGCAATACGCTCAGAATCAGTGTCATGCAATGCCTTCTGACTTCATTACTTCTGTTGTCCTCTATTTTCTTCTTCCGAGCCATTAATTACTAGAATGTAATATGGCGGTGGTGACAAGTGAAGCCGTGACTGACTACTTGTACATGTCTTTCTTTTACTCCCTCTATTCTTTTATGGTGAGACATCTATATAGCACCACATGATGATAGTCAAATGTAAATTAAAATACAATATTAAATGCACTTCTACCTATACAAGAAGAGAACGAGAAGAGAGGTCTAATTTAGGTGGTAGGATATAATGTTGCCAAGGGAGAAAAAATAAGAATAGGACATCTAACAGATATATACACATATAAGAATCTTTTTTTCTAAAATAGTGTATTGCAGTAGTCTTGTTATCAACTCTAAAGGATGCTTTACATTTATGCTAAATCCTTAGGACATCTAAATGGTTAAAATTAAATATACTCTGCCAACCAGATCAAGATCAGTTGCAAATTTATGATGAAAGGATTATGATCACGATTGTTGAAGTTTTTAATGTCAATCTATCAAGACATAGGGAAAGCTATATGTGGTTCACATGCAAACAATGAAATTGGCTAGCAAACAGCTAAGATATTTGTTTAGCATATATTTTAAAACTATATGACTGCAAACAATGAAATAGACGCAAACAATGAAATAATTGCAAACAATTGAAATAGACTGTTCAAATGCAAACCAGATCAAGATTAGTTGCAGAAAACTAAATGGTTCAATGCTAACTCAACTAAAGCCTTCCAGTGGGTTTTGGTAAAATAAGAAGGGCAATTGGAAAAAGACACTGCATAAAAATGTGGCAATCATGAGTTTTCATCCAACATAATTTTGAACATGTTGAATCAACAAGTTAATTATATTTGAAGAAAATCCATAAGGTAATTTTAGAATTTAACCACTCCATAAACAACATTCTGATGATCCTCAGCTCAAACTGTAGCTCGCCTTTGGCTATAAGATATCTTCCATTATGTTCCACCAATTCCAATTGTGGCCTATGACATAAATCCTTTATATCCAAGCGAGCAGCAGGTGTGTCTTTGTTTTTCTTGTTCCTTTCTTCTCTATATGCATTACATCAAGGTTATGACGAAGGAGTTATCTTTCCAATATGGTAAATCCCAGAAAATATTTCTTTTTTTCCAATTATGTGACCATCCAAACCCTTCAAGTCGTACCGATTGGGCCATCGGTAATACTTTGGGAACATCATACAGTAGCCAACAATTCTTCCCCTGTCCAAATCCTTGGGGTCTTGACTTCTCTACCGTTGTTTGATGAAAGAATCATGATTTTTTCTAACGGATGATCCATTGGAAGAAATTGTGATGACAATCAAACCAACATTTCTTACACCATTCTTTAAATAAAAAGTTTAGTATAATGATTGCATAAGGACATGCTAGTTTTCCATGTGGTTTGCCAACCAGATAACATACCGTAAGCAGGAAGTCATAGATGGTCACATCAACATAGCTCGCATCATAAAGTTTGCTTAATGAGACATCATAAGTTAAAACTCTATCTCCCATAACTATTGAAGCTCATCGATTAAAGGTTGTAGATACACATCAATATTGGCCTTTGGTTGTGCTCCCCAGGGATAATACAGTTAAGAATGTATATGGGGATCTGCACATTGAATGTGAAGATTATATGGAACAACCATAACTGCAACAACACATATGATTAGCATTAACCAAATGGAGAAAACCCATCAGAACACACCAACTAGTATACGATTAAGAGGATCTGCTGCAAAGTCAGGATATTGACTATCAAAGTGTTCATGCCTCACATCTGAAGGATAACACATAACACTGGTTGGCGACAAATTTTCATAATGCCATCTCATGTGATCAACAGAACTAGGTGATGATACAATCGCTGCAATCTAGGGATGAAGACAAGTAATGCATCGTTTTCTGGGTACTTCTTTCCCACGAGTAACATTAGGTGGACGTGGTTTAAAACAAGGCTCACCACTAAACTTACAATGTCTATCATTGATATCAGACTTATAGTATAACATGCAGCTATTAACACAAAATCATTCTTTCATGAGCAAGACAAGCTTTGATATCAATTTCTCTGAATCGTAATACCTAGACGGTACTCTATTATCTTGACCCATTATATGCTTATTGAGTTATTGTACTCAAATATTCATCCATTGCTAGTTGCTGAATGTTTAAAATTGCTTTATATTCATATCTTAAGGGATAAAGGTTGCCTACATGCTGTAATAAAAATAAAAGTTTTGCACTTGTATGTGTCGTCATTTGGTTATTTGCCATTAACCTGGAATCAAATGATGAACACCTGACATTCACACCATTGTTTCATACTGTTAATTTTCGTTACGAGTCTCTGGAATTGTTCATTATCGTGGGAATCGCTCAACGTACATGTCCATACAATAATACGGTTTCAAATCCTTTCTATACAAGTGAAACGACTTCAACGTGAGATAAATCGTACTCTATTCTTGCTTTACTACATGAACCATACTCTATTCGTCGACTCGTATATTGCAAGGCTGCTTAATTAAAAATTCAACACCAGCTAAAATTCACATGTATCCTCGTCTTTCCAGAGCACATCGATTATACATCCAATTTTCGATGTTCGTGTATACTACCAATATATGCCTATATAAAAATAACAAATACCCAATCAACAAAAAAATGATTATATAAATATAAGTAATATACTAAACTATATATATATATTATGTATATTACTATATAGCTTAGCGAAGTAATGTCATATGTGGTCTGTTGTTGAGTGGTATGTAGGAATTTTAGAATAGTCAAAGTGTTCACAGCAACAGTGTAATGAGAAAAACGCCAAATGAATCAAAACACAAAAAATACAACATAGCAAAACGACATATATAGACCAACCAATGTGTATTTCGACATTGTATGATGTTTTTACTCACACCTAATGTTATGTCTTTGTGATAGCGTACCTAATTTGTCCGTTTTTTTTGGTGCTTCCTGAATGATGGTGTATATCTTATTAACTATTGGTGATCTGAAAACGCCACATGACACTCGGGAAGTGGTTGCCTACACTTGGTATATAGTATACGTATATAGTAAATAATATTAGTATAATATATATATACAATAGATAGTAGGTAATATATATCTTATATATTATTATGTACATAATACTACTAGTAGCACATATAATGATTTTATAAATAACATTGCATTGTATGTCCTATTATTTACATCCATACACACAATACAATTAAAAGCTGCTCCTCCGCCTAAATGATTGTCTTACTTCTTTTTTGCCAGGCTTTTAATATAATATAAAATGTTACTACTTTTCAATTTTGTCATTCAAACGTAGGTGTTTTTCAACGAAGTTGTACTTAATTAGATTTGACAGTAAAAGGGTAAATTGGAAATGCAGGGATAGTTATGTTAATTTTCGAAAGGTGACATGTATTTTGGGACATAAAATAATAAGTAACGACAGTAAGAAAAACAAAAAAGTAAAATGGGACGGAGGGGTATTATTTTTTAACATACTGGATTTGAATGTTTGTGAAATACTCTATATTGGATTCTTACCCCTGCTAATTTTCGAAAGAACAATTTCTACAATGGAGAAGAGAGAAAAATCAAAAAATGGAGGAATTTGAAAAATGAGCTGAAATAGCGTAGGGAAACGCTAATTTACCTTTTCGCCCCAACATTTAATGTTGGAAAACGGTAATTACCATACCTACGATTTGCATTTGCACCTACTATTGACCAATCGGTTCGTTCCAAAACAGCACGTTAGACAGCAAGTCCGTCAAATTTGGAGATGTCGGCTAACTCCGTCACGTGCTAGCGTATAGACGGGAATTTCATCAGTTGTTCGCGTCCACTTCTGGTGTGCATGAATGTTGTGATTTTACAATTACCGACAACATATATTATTGGAGGAATAGCGAATGTCTAACAGATGTAAAACTTGAAACCCAACCAACATCCTCCGAGACATCCGGTCGAGGGTATGTCGTGGTCGTCGCAAGTTGAGAGGCTGTATTTTTATTTTAAATAATATTTTAAGTTATTTGTAATTAATTAATATATTAAGTTTTATTATTATTTGATAAGTACTTTTAAATTTATTCATTTAGGTTTGTTTTTTGCAGTTGGGATCATGTTATATTATTTTAAATAATATTTTTTTAGTTATTTGTAATCAATTAATTAATTAATATATAGTTTTATTATATTTTGATTGTAACTTGTTAATTTTATTCATTTTTAGTTGTTTTATAATTTTATTTTATTATGCTTGATTTTATACAATAATTCCTTGATGCTTTTTTGTTTTTTTTTGTTTTGAATGTTATCTAAGCCATTAATAGCTTCATGCGATACTTTCTCAATCTACTGGAAACAAGAGCCAATAACGCCTCCTATTAGAAACGTTCATATATTCTCAATCTACTGAAACAAAGAGCCAATAACGCTCCACTGAGGCTTGAACTCACAACCTTCAAATGGAAGTCCAATCCGAGTACCATTAGACACATAGTCCTGGTATAATTCTTTGATCCTAATATAATGATAATATTAATAATTTTAGTAGTAACATGTTTAACAGAAGTTTAAATAATGTAGATTAGTTAAGTAGTGGTCTCTAATAGTCCTTATGTATATATATTATTATTATTATTATTTATTATCGTATATTATTATTAAATTCATTGAAGAAAGGAAGGGGATCGAGAATCAGATTTGCGGAGGGTATTATCAACATATTTGGTCAGCGGAAGGTCTAGAAGGCGATTCTGATCGGCGTTTCCTGGTTTAACGTTCGAATCTAAATCGAAGAAATTAGGCTGATGTAGGAGAAGCGGTTCGAGACTATCAGTAAAAAAGAGGGCAATTCGAGACGGAAGAATATCAGTTTGCCCCGGACCAATTCCGGTGGCGCGCATTCGAGAATTCCGATCGCGCTGTTTCGGTACCCGCTGGGTTTCCGGCAATCCTGTTGGACGGCGAAGTCTGGTCGGCGATGTCCGGGACGGCAGCCTCCTTCCGGTGACGAGTTCTGTTTCTAGACGGCAGGCTCAAGGTTCAAGGGCAGCAAGAGTTAACTTACATTTTGGCATAAAGCTTTCTTCTTTCTCTTCATTCAATTATTTGCAATTGTTGTTTCCACTGGGTTTGTTTAAGCTTTCACATTCTCATTGCTAGTTTATAAAGTAGAATACATAATGTGTATTTGGTTGATTTTATCTAATTAGTTGAATCTGGCAGCGTACTCTCCCTGCTTTTCCTTTCTATTTCTTCAAATTATCAGCAGATTGAAGTGAAAGTAGGATGGAACAAAAGGAGATTTTCGCATTAACCATTCAAGCTCTTCTGCAGAGAGTTTATCTACACAGAGAAAGGAGGAAGAAAGAAAGTTGGACTAACAAACATAACGATACTAGCAACAGTCTAATGTTGGGATGCTTGAGAGGCTGCCAAGTGTCTTCATCGGGCTATCCTCCTGAAACAAATTGTAGCAGCTCACATGCAATTGTTTAATTGTTATTTTTGTTGTTTTAATGTAATTCACATGCAATTGTTTGATTTTTAATTTCTCAAGTTCAATTCCAATTGCTTACTTGTGAAATATTGCTCGGTAGAGTTTTCCATTCTTTTCCTTAATTTGCTCTAGATTTGTGGTTAGAATCTCTTAAATCCAAAACTTTGAATTGTATTGCAGCTTAATGTTTAAGAATTGTGCTAATTTATATTATCAGTGATAATGATGCCGAGCGACCGTATTGATTTTTTTCTGCAATTCTTGTTAATTCCTTTATACATGCTAAATATTTTTGGTCTAAAAATACGATGATTTTGCTATGAAAACTTTGCATTAATGAGTTTTAGTATTGCCAATTTAATTATGTTCTTTCTCGTCTTACATCAAATTAATTGTGTTGAACTCTGGTTGGTTTTAGTCATGTTCCTAATGCTTCGGTTTTAGCTGCTGATTTATTTGCAATCTTATTTTCTTGGTTTTAATAGTTAATTTTTTTGGTTTACTAAATTGCATTTAGTTTTGTTTTTACCATTGATATTACACTTATTGCACTTTGAGAACTTTAAAACATTTCTTTCAATTATTGTTTAGTTGTTAATTTGCATCCTACAATTCCCTGTAGGTTCGACCCTTGCTATTGCACACTACCACTACAATCGACTCGTGCACTTGCGAGGACATTAATTAAAATTGTCCATCAATTTTTGTTGCATATCTGGGTTGGCTTAAGGGTCCCTAGATTCAACTTCTTGTAAAGACTATATGGCATCAAATTAATGCTTGCACCTAGGTCGGCTAAAGCTTTGTTGAAGGATGCTCCTCCAATGTTACATGGGATAGTAAAGCTCCCGCGATCTTTTAATTTCCGGGGCATATCCCAGTGCACAATGACAAGGCATTCTTCCCCAAGTATGATAGTAATGGATTCTTCAAATTTCTTCTTATTAGCAAGTCTATTAGGAATTTTGCGTACCTTGGCATTTCCCCTAACGCATCAATGAATGGCATGTTCACATGGAGTTTCTTGAGCATTTACAAAAACTTGGCATATTTTGCGTTGACTATATCACTCCAGAATCGTTGAGGGAATGGTAGCTTGTTCCTCGAGATAGTTGGTTGAATGCTCACGTTCTCCTTTCCTTTCCTTGAATGCTTGGTTGGTTGTGATTCTTCTCCTTTTGGTTTGGTTGCACTTGATGAGGTTCCGATTGTTGGTGGTTGATCTCTTTCTTCACATTACGTATCTACAACCAGCGCTTTTGAATGGGGGTGCTTGTTGGTTGAGGAGGAGGATTCACTTCCGAGAGAGCTTTCCCACTCCGAAGAGTTACAGCGTGGGCTTCGGCTTATAGCTTTTTGGTGAATCCCTCGATAAGAGCGGTTATGTTATCTTCCATCTTCTTGAGTGGTTCGCATGCTTCTTGCTTAAAGAGGTTCAATTACTTCTCAAGCTCTTGCTTCATTGATGTCCTTAGGCTCGATATCTCTTCCTTTCACTCACGGATGAAGTCTCGGAGCCTTTTCTCAAGCGGATTAGTGACGGATGGAGGATGATGCGTAGTATATTTGCAAACAAATAATTCTCGGAGTACGAGTTATCGATCCACAGGGAAGTGTTGTATCAAGCACTAGTTACTAACTTATTCATTGGAGCTAATTCTAACAATTACTTAGATAATTAATTGGCATAAAATAAATAAAACAGAGGTTCGAGATTTTGAAAGCAATAAGAGAGAAGTTAAGATTCATGGTATTTAAGTATTTAATCCCCTTGTGCCAATTGACGTTTGTAATATTTAGTTTGGAATTAAAACTTGTATGGGAATGCAAAGTGGAATAGAATTACTCCCGTAATTTCTACCCTAGTGAATTTCCACTCCGGTGGCTTAAACACCCGATAAGATCGAAGATCAGCATTCAATTATTCTCAATTACTACCATCTCCCGATGCGCAATATAATCAAGAATTAAACCCCCCTAAAAAATTCTCATTTCCCAAGGTCCAACCATTAGGTTCAATCGTTTGTGCTATAATTTATACCCCAACTCCCATTGGTGACACAAACATGCTATGAAGCCTAGTAACTATGACCATTAATACAAGCATCAAACAATATTTATCATGATTGCAACACGAGTATTAAACCCAAATAATAATATATTAAAGAAATTGAGAGCTCAGCACATAGGTTCATAAACACTTTGCCCAAGAATCTCTAAAGAATTAGCCAAGCATGGCTAAATTATACATAGCAAATATAAATAAAGAATTACAAATCAGCAAAAGAGTACAAGAATTAACCAGACGATTTTCTCAAATCTCCCTAGTCTTCTTCTTGCTTTCCAAGACAACTTGTGACTCTTGATTTCTCCTTCTTGTCTCCAAGAATCTCTGAATTCTAAACTATGAATTGTAAATTATCTATTCTAATTATTTACTCTAAACTACTATTCTTCTTAAGGGTTGAGGAAGTGGGATTTATAGTAAGTACAAAGTTAGGACGAAATAGGAATTTCCTAATTTATAATTAAGAATTGCCGCCTACTTAATTATTTTGGAAATTGAGGGTTTGGAATGTAAATGCTGCTTTGGTTATTGAAATTGAATTTGAAGTTGAAGTTTGAATTTGGAAACATTGCACCACAACGCCTTTCTTAATTTGATGAGAAAACGTACCTCCTGGTCTCGACCGTTTTGTCTTCTGGAAATTTTGGACGCTCGAACCTTTGGCTCGATGCGTCGAATGTACTCTGTTTGCGTCATTCGGTTCCATTTTGACTCCAATTTATTATCGAACTTTTCTTGCTCATGAACTTTGACTAAATGGTTCAAAAACACTAACAAACACCGTAAAACATTAAAAAACAAGGTTGAAACCGATAATGTAAATGATATAGCAAGGAAAACTATTAAATAAGTAAAATTAAAAACTTAATACTGAGATGATTTCAAAATAACGATAAAAGAACAAGATGGGTGAGACATTACTACCTCAACTTAAGCATTTGCTTGTCCTCAAGGAAAATCAAGAATAAAATCAAAATTATAAGTTAAAACTACAAATTACTCATGCTCCCTCTTGCACAATCTTTCAAACCACAACCAACACTTGTTACAAAACCAATAAGCTCAAATCAAATTAGTTTGGACATAGGAGTACACGTTTCCAGCCAATTAACAAGCACCAAGAATTAAAGTATGGAGGATCAGATTGCAACAAGTATCAGTTGAGAATTATTGAAGACAACGGTTCATGGAATGAGATCCCAGTAGGGCTTTCCCTTCTTACTCCCCTAAGATCAAATCTAAGAATGCATGTTAAGATCAACAGGACTTTATTTAGCTTTAATGGGCTACGGGTGAGTTGGCTAACAAAGAAGTGGTATGGAAAGATAATCAAAAGAGAGATTGTCACATATTTTATCTAACTTTTCAAATTTGAAGAGATGAGATAATCAAAATTTTCCATGAGCAAATTTCTTTTAAGACAGCAACTTTTTGTAAAAGTGGGGGATCATACATCAAAAAACTTTCAAGGAGAAAATTCTTTAAGCTTAACAACCTTTGGAAAGGAGGACCAACTCAAAAACTTCAAGTCCTCTTTTCTTTTTTTTGTTTTTTTTTTTTTTTTTTTTTTTTTTTTTCATTTTTTCTTTGGATTCTTTGATACTGCACGTACATTTGAATCCAATCTTTCAATTGCCCCACACTTGACATTTGTATATCAGCTGCTTTTTGGCACACTCCATAAAATCTTATCTTAACAGAAATAATAAAGATAAAACTTCATTTTCTCCAAAGGGTGGCAAGGGGGAAATATTTGGCCAAAGGGCTAAGGATTATAATAATGGTAAATCAAAGAAAAACAAATTACAATTGAGGAGGTAAGTCTTAGCGACTTATTTAAACAACAAAAGGAACAAGGGGAAACAAGGATAAAAATATATAAAGGGACAGGTGTAAAGGCTATTGTAAAAACAAATGCTAATCCACTCAAAACATTCATAAATTAGCATCACTTAGAGTAATGATCAAGTTTCTAGTAAAACACTCCATGACCAGGAACCACATAAGCATTCACTTAGCAATGTAACCAACAAGATCAAGAATTAATCCAATTATTAAGTGGTTAACAAAGCTATTGACAATGGAATAATCAAATATGTGTTACATCTCAAATCATCCATCACAAATTGAGA
This sequence comes from Ipomoea purpurea, assembly GCA_009835305.1. Classification (NCBI taxonomy): domain Eukaryota; kingdom Viridiplantae; phylum Streptophyta; class Magnoliopsida; order Solanales; family Convolvulaceae; genus Ipomoea; species Ipomoea purpurea. The sequence goes on from VALG01013357.1 coordinate 12,025, forward strand.
TGCAGCAACACCCACTAAAACAAACCACTAACCAACAATTAGAGAGTAATTAATTGCAATTACATGCTAAGACAAGTAATTTAATTCACAAAAAATAGCATATGAGTCATTCAAGCAAAAGAAAAAAATTTTAAAATTTTAAAAATATCCGGAACAAGGGTCAAATAGGCCACTGAACTGCACACAAGAATGCAATTAGGTCCTGGAACCTAAAAAATCTCTACAATTGGGTCCCTAAACTAACCAATTTCATTCAATTTGTCCATTCTTCAGGTTTCTCAAGTTGCTAACAAGTTACCCCTCCACCTAAGATGCATATGTGACATTTTTTTAAAAAAAAACAATTTATTTTTAAATTCGTTTTTTTAATGTTTACAAAAAAACTAAAAAAATTAATTTAAAATTAATTTTTTTATATTTAATAAATAAAAAACTAAAATAATTTGTTTTTTTTAATAATAATTTGTTAAGACTGTGGTACAGGGACTTGGATTTTTTTTTTTTTAAAAAATAATAATAAATTATTTTAGTTTTTATTTATTAAACACTAAAAAACTAATTTAAATAAATTATTATAATTTTTATTATTAAACATTAAAAAAACTAATTTAAAAAAATTATTATTTTTGAATGCCACATATGCCTAGGTGGAGGGGTAACCTGTTAGTAACTTGAAAACCTGAAAAATGGACAAATTGAATGAAATTGGTTAGTTTAGGGACCCAATTGTAGGATTTTTAAGTTCAGTGGCCTAATTGCATTTTCGTGTACAGTTCAGTGGCCTATTTGACCCTTATTCAAAATATCCCCAAATTAATGAATTTCCCCTCACACTTAAAAATTTACATCGTCCCTGATGCAAATAAAAGAAAAGGAGAACAAGAGAAAAGAGAAATCAAAAAGCAATAAAATAATCACGAACTAGAAAGCAATAAAACTAAATAAAACGAATCTATAAAGCAATAAATAAATAGAAAACAATAAAATATAACATGGGGTGCCTCCATGAAGCCTAAATTACTCAACGTTACTCTCTACGCCATCAAGTGATTGGAGAAGCCAGAGATCCCCTCTTTCAACAATTTTCTCTTCCAAGTATTTCTTCAAGTGATGTCCATGTTATAAATCCTTACGCTCGAACCTTCATGTCATCAAATGTAGGAACCACATTCGATCGAATCAAGAATTAATGCATCCAGTCTCTTTTCTTTTTTTCACACTGCCTTGTTCAACAAGTAAGTGAAGAGTCTCAGATCATGCCACATGAACCTAGCAGGATGGAGATCTTGGATTTATAGATAGGCAAATGTGTGCCATCATCCTTAAGAACTCCAATGCCTCGCAAATTCAAAATTTCTCTAAAATTCTCTCAAAGGGAAGTGTTCTCCATTGGTGAGACATCCTCATTCAAATCATGTGCCCATTAAGAACTTCCTCATCTAATGGACAACTCTCTAAATGTTCCTTGCCACCATTACCTTGCAACTCTACACTTTCCTCCCAACTTGGTGTCTCCATCTCAATGCATTCATCAAATATTTCTTCATCTTCCTTTCTAAGATCCTCATCATCCTTTTTATTTCTCTCAACCTCATGACCTTCATTTGGCAAGAGCAACTCTTCTAGAACTTCTCCATTAAATGAATCTTGAAGTGGCTCTTGAATTATCAAATCTTGCTGTCAAGCCATCATGTGATCAATTTGAGCTATCATGTGATCTTGTAGCTCCAGATATTTCGAGCACAATTGCATTAACTTGGTTTCTTTGGACTTCATCTCAATTATTGAGTCAGGTGGTTGGTATTCTTGTTGAAACTCTTGGTACTGCAACTCTTGAGCTCGCCCTTGATATTGGTAGTTGGGATCCAGGATGAAGCAGTTTTCCGCCTCATGGATCCATGACTCTTGAAGTGGCACTTGAATTTTCAAATCTTGACATTGAGCTCTCTTGTTATCCATTTGAGCGTTTTGCTCCATTATTTATTGAACATTTGTCCAAACTCTTTCCCACACATTTGGTAATTGGGGTCCAAGATGAAGCAATTTTCTGCCTCATGAGGTCCACCACATATCATGCACCATAAGGGTTGGGAGTAGGTGGTGTGCATCTTTGATAAGTGGCTTGACTCATGTTGTACGACCAAAATCCTTGAGTGGGCTTGTTGAGGAACACTGCGGTGTATGGCGTTGAGCATGTACAATTTTCCAAAGTGATCCCACCACAAAATGAGAACCAATTGAGGTTGTGTCATGAATGTTTAGAGATGAGCTTTCTTGATAGATCCTTGATAGCCAGTGGCAAATTTGAAAGGGAATTGTGTCCATTCCTCCATATTCCTTGCATTCATATTCCAATCATCTCAGCTAACCTGTGAGAAGGGGGGTAAAAACGGTGCAGGACTTGGGATTCATATTCTCCCATAACTAAACACACTCAACAGAACCTTGTTTAATGGGTTAGAAAATAAAATAAAAAAAAATATAAAAATGACTCAGTTCCTAGAAATCAAAGATTTCACTAATGTTAATCTAGAAAACACCATCTCACGGCAACGGCGCATTTGATGCCGTAGTATAT
>VALG01013360.1:0-11259 GCA_009835305.1 Ipomoea purpurea
GTCCGAGCCAATACCCCTTCCCGTCGCCGTCGCCATGATCCTCTTCTCCCTCGGAGCCCAGGCGGCGTGCGGCGCCACGTACGGCATCATCCCCTTCGTCTCACGGCGGTCGTTGGGGATCATCTCGGGGCTGACAGGCGCCGGGGGAAACTTCGGCGGGGGTTAACGCAGCTGCTGTTCTTCTCCAGCTCGAAATTCTCCACGGCGGCGGGGCTGACGTGGATGGGTGCCATGGCCGTCGCCTGCACGCTCCCTGTCGCGTTCATCCATTTCCCGCAGTGGGGAAGCATGCTTTTTCCGGCGTCCAAGAACGAGAGTTACAGCGAGGAATATTACTATGGTCGGAGTGGAACGAGGAGGAGAAATCGAAAGGTTTGCACCATGGGAGTCTCAAATTTGCAGAGAACAGCCGGTCGGAGCGCGGCAAGCAACGGATTTCTTCCGTGGCAAGTCCACCAATTATTAATCACCCCAACCCGTGCTTAGTTAACTAATTAAACTAAATTAATCAATAAGCTCCGTACGTGCATGTGCTACATTAAATTAATGTTGATAGAATGATAGGTAAAACAACAAAGAAATGTTAGTTCTTAGTTATACTGTGTGTGAAATTGACAAACAACACAAGGATACCCATTCAATTAAAGTATGTTGTGCACTATCTCATAACAAATTACGGTGTAAAACATTTATGATATGATAATTGGAGAATTCATTTCAGCAATATATGATGAATTGTACTACATATACCCAGGTTACAAGGTTTTAAATTTGACTCTTTGTATTAATGATCTATTGACATTCTTTTATCCACTGCAAGCATTTATGACCTTCCTTCAAATATAGTCACAGAAGTGTCATATGAGCATGCTTGACAACTTTTTAAGTATTTAACAAAATTCAACAGTTTGAAAAAATTTCCACTTTAACTTTTGAAAGAAAAGTGTGTGTATATATATATATATATTATATATATACTTACTCAGGTTCCCGTGCGAGTGAATGCTTCCCCGTGCGGTTGTGCGGTTATTAATGTGCGTGAGATTTGTACTCAATGTGCGTGAGTGTTGTATCTAATGTGCCTGAGATTTGTACTTAATGTGCGTGAATGTGTAAAGTGTAGCAGAAAAGTGGAGATCTACACGATAGTTTCTTCACTAGCTTTGTTCTCGGATGGGTTATCACAAATGCTGCTGGAGAAGAATGATGATGACATCTGGTGAAGCCGTCAAGTAAAAACATTATTGCCCACTCTTAATTAGCTTCAATTCAAGAATTGAATTACAGCTTGCTTGCGCAGAACGAACAATTAATATTATTGAAATGAAAAGCTTATAAATTACCCAGGATAATATGGAGTTGGGACCAAAATGCTTCGCCGGGATCCACCAAAAAGAAGGCCAGTGCTTCATGATCTCCGGTGGCACCTCCGCTCACAACGATCCTGTCGGATCGAATTTCACTGGTCTCCCCTTACTTTATCCATGAACTACTCACGCACATTAAGCACAAATCTCACGCATATTAAGCACAACACTCAGGCACATTAAGTACAAACTCACGCATATTAACATCACGCACATTAAGCACAAAGCTCACGCACATTAATGTGCGTGAGATTTGTACCAATGTGCGTGAGTGTTGTATCTAATGTGCCTGAGATTTGTACTTAATGTGCGTGAATGTGTAAAGTGTAGCAGAAAAGTGGAGATCTACACGATAGTTTCTTCACTAGCTTTGTTCTCGGATGGGTTATCACAAATGTTGCTGGAGAAGAATGATGATGACATCTGGTGAAGCCGTCAAGTAAAAACATTATTGCCCACTCTTAATTAGCTTCAATTCAAGAATTGAATTACAGCTTGCTTGCGCAGAACGAACAATTAATATTATTGAAATGAAAAGCTTATAAATTACCCAGGATAATATGGAGTTGGGACCAAAAATGCTTCGCCGAGATCCACCAAAAAGAAGGCCAGTGCTTCATGATCTCCGGTGGCACCTCCGCTCACAACGATCCTATCGGGATCGAATTTCACTGTGTCTCCCCTTACTTTATCCATGAACTACTCACGCACATTAAGCACAAATCTCACGCATATTAAGCACAACACTCAGGCACATTAAGTACAAAACTCACGCATATTAACATCACGCACATTAAGCACAAAGCTCACTCACAAGCACAACACTCACGCACATTAAGTATAAACCTTACGGCACATTAATCCACAGCACACCCACACGGGAAGCAACAAATGCACCTGATCCCTTCCCATATATATATATATATATATATATATATATATATATATATATATATATATATATATATTATATATATATATATATATATATAATTCCATTAAAGCAATCACTTCCTAGTGGCGGAACGATGCCATCTTCAACACTGTAGTAAAGCCTCTAACCTTGAAAACCTTATGGATTAAGTCGCATCTAGAAGAAATAATAATATAAGGCTTTCCTTAGAGCCAAAGGCACCCAAACCTCTGACAACATGAACCCCTAGAAGCTTCTCCATTGGTCGAAGCCACCTAAAGGGATGGTCAAGATCAACGTCGATGGAGCGGTAGACTTGTCCACCAGGTATCACAAAAGTGGAACCAGGAAGAGGAAGTAAAGAAAAAGGCTCTGTGTTTCATTCAATGAACTAAAAGAAGAACTACAGAGACTTAAGCAAAGAAGAAAAGCAATGTAACAGTGCAATGATGCTGCTACAGTACTAACTGAAAATAATTGCTATCTAACTGACTTATATCTGATGTCTAACTACCCTAACTACTCTAAACCCCCCCCCCCCCTCAAGCTGGAGTGTACACGGAATGAAGCCCCCAGCTTGGAAACTAGCTTTTGAAACACCATTGGCTGTAGGGGTTCGGTTAGGATATATGTTGTCTGGTTTTCAATAGAAACATGTAGAAGCTTGATGATTCTCTTCTGAATTTTATCCTTATTAAATGGCAATCAATCTCTATGTGTTTGTTCCTCTCGAACACAGGGTTTTCTGCCATAGTAATGACAGATTTGCTGTCTGAGAATAGTATAGCTGCATCTCCCACATGGACTTCAAGAACCTCAAGTAGGTAGGTTAGCCATTGTAATTCACATGTTGCTAGTGCAATAACCCTATACTCAGAGGACGATCTTGAAACTGTGCTTTGCTTTTTTGATTTCTAAGATATCAAGGCATCTCTCAATAATATACAAAATCCAGTCACAGATTTCCTAGTATCAGGACATGATGCCCAGTCTGAATCAGCAAAACCACTTAGCTTCAGCTTGGAGTTTGCAGGGAAAAACAACCCTTGTCATGGGCTGCCTTTAATGTATATTAATATTCTATAAGTTGCTTGCATGTGAATGGTAGTAGGAGAGTCCAAAAACTGGATAATTGCTGTATAACAAAACTAATGTCAGGTCTGGTGATGGTCAAGTATAGGAGCTTACCTATTAACCTTCTGTATGCAGTGTTGTCTTCCAGAGCTGTACCATCTGATTTTGATATTCTGTGTGTCTGAACCATGGGGCATTTTGCAAGCTTACTCTCATGAAACTTTGTATCAAATAGAAGATCTAATGCATATTTCCTTTGTGTCACAGAGATGCCTTTATGACATCTAGCAACTTCTAGCCCTAAATAAATCTAAGATTTCCCAAATCTTTGATCTAAAATACTGACACTGGTGTAATAAAAAGCACATCAAAAGAAACCAGCGAGTCTATCAAACAAAGTGACAAACCAGAGTCATCAAACTCAAGAAATGAGAGAAGAAGAAAAGCCATGGTCGTGAATGAAACGGCCGAAAACATAGAGACCGAGAGCAGTTCCTCAAGCTCAAGCTTAGATGATGATAACACTGAAGAAGAAAAGGGACTGCTGTGTCTGTTTAGTGAGGAAGAAGAAACCAGTGAAATGTGCCTCGTGGCTCAAGATGATGAGGTAGACTCTCAGCCCTCTTCCTTCCTTTCAATAGAAACCAGCTCAACCAGTGACCAAAATTCCAATGAATCAATTAGTGAAATGATGAGGAAATTTACCATCATAAATAGCACATACTCGAAACTAAAAGAGGAGAACTCTCGACTATTGATCAGTCATAATGAGCTAAGGCGAGTTCAAATAAAGAATATAAAGCTAACCATTGCAAAAGATCAGCTCGAAAAGCAAGTTCTATCTCTTCAAGAGCAGTGTACAGAAATGGAGATATGGGAGCAACAATTGCGTGAGGTTCTTAATTCGTTCAATAATTCATCCAACCTAATGGATTGAATGGTGAATGGATTAAAACCGCCTGGGGAAAGAACAGGAATTGGTTATGACCTCGGCTCCTCTTCACATGTCGTCTTGAACAAACCCACAAACGTCTACTCTCGTGAGAGTTTTAAATCTGCTTTTGTTCAAGGCCCCACCCAAGTGTCTGAGCCAGTGATCAGGGTTAACAATGGTGAAATACCACAATCAACAAGCCAACCTAAGGGAACGACTGTACAACGAATTGTGGAACCGAGAAATGAAAATTCCTTGAAAGGCAATCCTAGTCACAGAAATGTCAAATGGAATGGACCAAAATGTAATAGATCTAATCTATACCAAAAGAAGGGTCAGCCTACAAGGAATAATCAATTAAGGATAAAACCAAATATTAATCAGAGGCAAAATCGTTTTGTGTATACACGAAAGGATCATCTACGAGGAAATCTGAAACCAAGAAATGAACGTTTCAGACATGCCGAGAAGTCAGTCAGAAGGCCGTGGATAGGCAATGGATGGAGTGGACCATCTGAAGAAGATTGGTTTGATTATCCTGAGCCCCTGTCAAAAGAGCAATTTGACAGATACATCGGCATAAACAAACTAATTATTCTAAGAAGTATCATAATCTACCTGCTGATTATTTTCAAGAACGATATAAACCAAAACCTTCGCTAAAATCTTCTATGATTATTGCGTTTTTAACGGATACAAAGAACCGAGAATGAGTCGAGTTAAATCTAGGTTCGTATGGATCCCGAAGTTGACTACTAACTCCACAGGACCCGCAATCGAAGGGGTACCTAAAAATGCATAATCTTTCTTGTAGGAAAAATAAGTCATATGGTATGTAGACAGTGGATGCTCAAGACATATGACCGGTGATTCGATAAAACAATACTAAGCAACTTTAAAGAAATTGATGGTCCAAAGGTAATCTTTTGAGGAGAAACGAGTGGTAAGACTCGTGGCACAGGAGACGTTATCAAAAATGGTATAACAATCCAAGGTGTCTCATATGTTGAAGGACTAAAATTCAATCTGCTAAGTACAAGTCAGTTCTACGAAAAAGGATACAACGTCCAATTCTCCAAGGACAATTGTAATATTGTCAGCACGAGAGATGATGAAACTATTCTCACAGCAAAACGAAAGAAGAACATGTACGTTGTCTCTTGGAACTCATCTAGTGCTAACGTTTGTCTTGTTGCAAAAAGTAATGCAGATTTAAGCTGGGAGTGGCATAACAAGCTGAGCCACTTGAATTTAAAGACCATCAACAAGCTTGCAAAGAAAAATATAGTAGAAGGTCTACCGAAAGCAACTTACGTTAAAGACAAGATTTGTGAAGCTTTTCAAAAAGGGAAGCAAATCAAAACATCATTCAAGTCTAAAGAGTCAGACATAAACTCTCGACCATTGAGCTTATTACATATGGACTTGTTCGGACCAGTAGACCCTGCAAGTCTGAGTGGACGAAAGTATACTCTGGTCATAGTAGATGACTACACGAGATATACCTGGACATTATTTTTGAAGAAAAAGAATGAAACAGAAATTGCCCTACCTGATCTCCTAAGACAACTTCAGACTGAAAAAAGAAGTCAAAACACTACAAAAAAACGCGTAAATAGCGACGGATTTAGCGATGGTCGAATACGATAACGTAGTAACAGATTTTTTTTTTTGTTAAATAGACATTTAACGACGGACTAGCGACGGATTAGCAACGGAATTAGCGACAGAAATATTTCATCATTAAATCCGCAGGTAATTTTAGCAGTAAATTTCAACGCAAAAAATAGAGACAAAATTGCGACGGATTAACGACGGATTTTTCGCGGGCTAATTCCATAATTTAATTGCGACATATTAGCGACATATCTATTCATCCGTCGCTACATTTTGAAAGCAGATGCGTGTTTGTTCACATGTTAGCGACGGATCTAATTATTCGTCGCTATCTAGCGAAGGATTTGATTATCCGTTGCTATCGCTAGCGACGGATTTTCAAATTCATGGCAAAATATATATATCGGAAAATTTTTTAACAATCTAGCGACGGAATCTTAGTTCCCTCGCTAAATTTAAGATCTAAAATTTTAACATTGTAGCGACGGCCGTTTTGAATCCGTAGCTATATTGACGAAGCCTGTTAGGTTAAATACTATAGCGACAGATTTTAAAATCTGTCGCTAGTTTACAAGCGGGAATTCGAAATTGGGAGGCAATATATTTTTAACTCTAGCGACGGACTCTGAAATCTGTAGCTAGAGTCGATAAATTAAAGTTAAGACAGCGATTTTCTATTGCTACCTAACAAAAACCCTACCCATTACTGCGATTTTCCTCTGGCCGCCCACCGCCCACCGCTCACCATCGACGGTGCTATCTCCTCCGCCAACCACCGCTGCCTCTCCACCGGCCGCGCTGCCTCTCCACCGACCGAGGCTGCCTCCTCCGCTCTATCTGGTATGTATCTGAGAAATTGATTCTTTTCTATTGACATCTTTGTATTGCCATCTTTTCTATTTGATGATATTAATTTAGTTATATCTTTGAGATACTCTATAATAATATAACTTATTAATTTCTATTGCACTACATATTAGCTTCTCACCCTTTAGCCTCTGATTTTTAAGCCCCAAAGTGACACTCTAACTTGCCAAGTCTCTTTCTAGCCAAATTAAAAAACTGTGGTGAACAAAGTGAGGAAGTTTTGGGGTTGTTACTTTAAACATTGTTGATGAGGATATCGTGTATCATTACATTTCACTATTTGTCTTCATAAATTAGTTGTTTTTACTCATTTTGGTACATGAATTACTCCAGAAGCATATACACCTTGGTATCGTGTTTCTGATACTATTTAACAAGGAAGCATATACAACTTGAGTTTCTCTGTCTCTCTCTAATTTTTTTTTTTAAAAAAAAAAAATTGTAACAAGATAAGGATTAATGGACAGGGAACTCCTATTAATTAAGGAATAAAAAGGTTTTGCTAAACTCTTTCTTTTAATTTCCTTTTCTCATTCTGTCTTCTGGTCTGATTGTCTGATTGTGCACATATTTTGAACTTAGTTGATTGTTTTCTTTGTCACAACCTCCCATTAAATTTGATTGGAAGTTATATATTATTTCCATCAATAAAGTAATTAAAATTTAGTTTTGAAGGAATTATTCCCTAGAATCTTGACACAGAAGCAATAACAACCTAATCAAATGAATAAACTTAACTGATTAATAATAAGCAGGAAAGTGAAAGTTTTAGAAAAATTTAAGTATTACTTCTGTTCCATTGTCGATTTCACTGTACCTCAAAAGAAAGGGATCAGAAGTGAATATTCTTGTAAAGTTTAGAATAGAGCTTGTTGTAATTTAATTTTCACTTGAGGATAAGGCCAACAACTAGGGGCTAACAAACTGGCCAAGGGTATTAAAATTGTCTTATATATTTAGTTATATTTCATTTGTTATTATACTTACAAAAGTCAACTGATGAGGTTTTTCAATCTTCAACTTGAAACAGACTAATGCATATTTGTTCTTATGCATCTAATAAGAAAAGCATTACTCTTAAGATATGATGATCACAACCCAAATTTTCTTGGGTATCTAAAATGATTAACTTTTATCTAAAATGCTTTATTGAGTGTAAAGTATTTTGTGCTTTGTTGAATTTGTTGACTTCTAAATATTTATATTATGAAAAGTGTAAGGGTGATGAAACATAGACAATAATGTGAGGCTGACATACAAGTGTTTTATTTACTAAAGATTAGGATTGTTTAACCTTGTTTATCAGTTTATATTACTAAAATAATATCATTTAGTTTTTGCATTGTCTTTAATTTTTTGGGTTATAGTCTTTTCTCTCTTTGTACGTTTATCGTGTATGGAATGAGAGATGTATCTTGATAATTGTCAATATAGATTATATTGGGAGGTCTATAATATATGTCGATTCTTTGTTCTATTATTGGCATATTACGATATATACACAATATTCTTACACAAGATTTACAAGATTCCATAATCAAAACTATTGGCTTGGAATCGTTATTATTACACAGTTCTTTATGTTCTTCTCTCGGTTGCATAAGGTTCGAACAATTACAAATTTTTTCATTTGGGTTGTTTTTATTTGAGGCTAACCGTCTATGGGTACCCGCACTTGTTTTTCTCTGCAAACCGGCCTGGCCGGTACCAGAGGTTTTATAAAAATATGCAATGATTGTTTATTTGTTGTTTACTTGGCGGCTAAACCGCCTGTGAGGTACCGGCACTTATGTTTTCCCGGCTAAACCGCCTGTGGGGTACCGGAAGTATTATGAATGCATGATGTATTTATTATAATCAAGCTGAAAGAACTCAAATGCATGTTCAGAATGCAAGCTGGAAAGACTCGAAATGGCAGGTTCATCAATGCAAGCTAAATTGCAAGTTTGATGGATGCAGTTGCGTCGCAATGGCATGTATATCCATAATCCAAGTACTCAAGCTCAACATTCGGCTAATTCAAATGAATGAACCTTTTAGGAGATGATTACTAGATTATATTTATTATATATTTGGTACTGGTTCTAATGATGTAAACATAAACATACTACTATAGTTTTTGTGTTGTTATTCACTTTGAAATGTTATATATAGTATATTTTATAATTATATTTATTCAACGTACTATATTATACTTAATGCATATATGTTTTTGATATGTAATTAGCGGTCAATTATTTATTAATTTTCAAATTTAGGGACGGACAAATTATGATATTAAGGTAACGAAATAGCAACCAAAAAAATCCGCTAGTTAAATTTAGCGACGGATGTTCTATCACTAAGTTGTAGTTAAATCACATTCAATTCAACATAATAATGAAATATTAGCGACGGATAATTTCCGTCGTCATTATTAACGACGGACAGAGCACGGTCACTGTCCGACGCTATATTTAGCGATGAAAAAAAAATTTCCCGTAAAAAAAAAAAAAAGCTTTAAAAAAAAAAAAAAAAAAAAAAAAAAAAAGGGCCCCGGTTGAAAAAAAATTTTTCCCCGGGTCCCGCCGGTGGGGCAGGAAAAGCAAAAAAAAATTAGTTAAAAAGTTTTAAAGAAAAAAAAAAAAGCAAAAAAATTTAAAACGGACGGGAAAATTGGTTTTGGATGGCCCTTTTTTAAAAGCGGAAAAAAAAAAAACAGGGGGGGAAAAAAAAAAAAAAATTTTTTTTTTTGGTCCGTCCCCGGGGTCTAAAAAAAAAAAAAAAAAAAAAAAAAAAAAATTTAAAATTTTATGGGGGCCAAAAAAACGGGGGGGGGAAAAAAAAACCGGTCCCTTCCGGGTCCTGTTAAAAAAATGTTTTCTCCCGCCCTCGGCCAAAATAAAAAAAAAAAAAAAAAGGGGGGGGGTTCCCGGTCCTTTTCCGGGGAAATAAAAATTCCCCCCCGGGTTCGTTTACTAAAAGGGGGGAAAAAAATTTAAGGGCGGGGAAAAAAAAAAAAAAAAACGGAAAAAAATAAAAAAAAAAAAAAAATAATTTTTTTCCAAGGGGGGGCTAGCGGGGGGGGAAAAAAACCAGGGAGGTGGAAAAAAAAAAAAAAAAAAAAAAAAAAAAAAAAAAGAAAAAAAAATTTTTTTGGGTTTTCTTCCGGCCTTTTTTTAAAACTTTTTTTTAAAAGGGCCCCCGAATGGGAGGGGGGTTTTTCTTGGGTGGGAAAACCTGGGGGGGGGGGAAAAACGGGGAAATTTTTCCGTCGGGGCCTTTAAAAATTTCTTTTGTCCCCGGGCCGTTTTTTTTAAAAAAAAAAAAAAAAAATACCCCCTCTTTAAAAAAAAAAAAAAAACGGGGGGCGGAACCGCCCCCTTTAAAAATTTTTTTTTTTTTAAAAAAACCTTTTTTTTTAAAAAAAAAACCGAAAAAAATTTGGGAAAAATTTTTTTTTTTAACCCCATTTTTTAAGCGGGGGGGGAACCGGGTGGGGGAAAAAAAAAAAAAAAAAAACAAAAATTTCGTCCCGTCCCGGGGCTTTAAAAAAAAAACCACAAAAACTTTCCCCTTTTGGTTGTTTTTTTTTTTTTTGTAAGGGTTGGGGGTGAAAATAAAAAAAAAAAAAATTTTAAAAAAAAAAAAAAAAAAAAAAAAAAAGGGAAATTAGGTAATTTCAAAAAAAAAAAAAAAAGGGGATCAAAAGGGGAAAAAAAAAAAAAAAACCCGGGGAAAATTTTTGTTTTAAAAAAAAAAAAAAAAAAAAAACCCAAAAAAAAAAAAAAAAAAAAAAAAAGTGTCAAAAAAAAAAAATCAAAAAAAAAAAAAAAAGAAGTTCCCCCCTTAAAAAAAAAAAAAACGGGGGGGGAAAACCAAAAAAGGAAAAAAAATTTTTTTTGGAAAAAAAACCCCAAAAAAAAAAAATTATTTTCCCAAAAAAAAAAAAAAACCCCCCCCCCAAAACTTCTCGGGCAGGCACGAAAACCCCAAATAGGAATGGTGTTGCCGAAAAAGGAAAGAAAAAAAACCAGAAAAAACTTTCTGGGGAAAAAAAAAAGAAAAAAAAAAAAAAAAAAAAAAGATAAAAAAAAAAAAAAAAAGCCCAAACAAAAAAATGGGGGGCAAAACCCGGGAAAAAAAAAAAAAAAAACCCCAAATTTTTGAATTTTTGCCCCCCCCAAAAAAAAGAAAAAAACCCAATTTTTTCTTTTGGGTTCGTTTTCTGGGCCCCCACCCTTAAAAAAAAAAAAAAAAAAACAGGGGGGGGGCCTTTTTTTGTGGGGGCCCCCGAAAAAAAAAAAAAAAAAAAAAAAATGCCCAATTTTTTTTTAAACAAATTAAAAACCCAAAAAGGGGGGGTTTCTTGCTACCCAAAAAAAAAAAACGGGCCCAAAAAAAAAAAAAAAAAAAAAAAAAAAAGAAAAAAAAATCGGGGGGGATTTTTTTTTCCATTTGAAAATTTCCCCAAAAAAACCCAAAAAAAAAAAAAAAAACAAAAAGCT
>VALG01013361.1:0-11797 GCA_009835305.1 Ipomoea purpurea
TCTATGCAAAACCTGGGCTAGAGACACAAGTGCACAGGGCTAACTCTAATATCCTAAACGTAATACACAAACGTGGCATGCAGCCAAAGGAAAACATCTACTTTCTATACTCAGGTTCTAGCGCGCTCCAGTATTATATTCTGTGCTGAAAGCCAAATTATAATCCTGTTCCGACGAGATGTGCTGGGTAATCTCAACTCCACTGCGTTATAAAATCATACTATAGAGTATATATAGTATATGATATCAAAACCCTTTGATCCTGAGATTAAGCCTACGAACTCTAGCTTTCAACGGGGATGACTCGGACAATGGCTAGCGTAGTTTCTTAAACCATAATAGATAAGGCAGATAAGGCGAAGTAGTATACCCATTCCCAATCTAAACAATCTCCAACATATAATCCCATAGTCACATCCCGCAAGCACTCATACACAATTACATCCCTATCACCAACTAGCACACTTTGTTGCGCCACGGGACAATCGATTGCTACATGGGGTCAGCGTATAGCTCTGAACGGCCAGCAAACCCTACCGTATGGCACAGGAGGGGTGAGTCACGACCGATGGACAACAGCTCTCATAGTGTTTGATCGCACCAACAGTGGACGCACAAGAGAATGTCATTCTGCCAGCGCTAGGAAAGAGGACGAAACGCGCCTCGTATAGAAACTTTGTTGCACAACGGTGGACGGCCAAAGTAATCCATCTGACGCAGCCAACTTCTGAACCGCTGCTCAGGAAATAACAATCGATCGCAAGCCGACATTGGGGTATCACACACACTAACACACGCAAGCACATACAACCCACATTCACATTGGGAAGGGGATAAAACGTTAAAACACTATTGCGTGATCATCCATATAAGATCGTCCTAAGGGGTTCATACTTCCTCCACCTAGGTCAACGGGATAACCATTCAAATACATCAATATTTATAGACTCATAACCTACGAACGGTACCCGAAACACCTCAAAATAGAATAGGCGCGTAACCGGAGTACGTTGGGCCACGGGAACGGGGAACCATCAACGGGAAGCGGGGTCCGGGTGGGATAAATTCCGTGGGTACGGTGGGTGGGGGGCATCGCCAGCTGCCGCCGGGACGTTACTAGTTCCGGGCAGCGGGTCGCCGGCGGGCATTCCCGCCCGCGGCTGCCGCTGCCGGAGACGCTTCTTGGCCGTGGGTAGGTGGGGGTCCTATCCCACCTACGCCCCACTGACTCTCTTTCACCATTTACGACCGGGAACGTTGTGGAACCGAACCCTGCGTTAGACCTTTACAGCAATTGAACGACACACGTGCAATTACGAATCAAAATACGAGATACGAACGGCAAATACCTAAACTATCAAGACACCAAACTCGATTTCCAACCGATGAATCAAGAATAAGATCATCGTACAACCTAGGGTTAATCCTTTTTATAAAGGATACGATTGTCTTTCTAATTCAGATTCGGTAAGATACAATGCATCAAAGACATACAGAATTTTATAAGAAAACCATAATCATCAAGACTCCATATACTCAAGAACTCAATATTATCCAAGGAAATCTCCATATCATGATTATCAAGTCCCATCATGGGAATCATCCATCAACTAAAATAATCCATCCAGATTCGCATCACAATAAATTCGGACCCTAAGGGGGATCATAATAATGCAAAATAGGTTTTGTTGGAGAATGGGTTCCCATCTTAGCTTATTATTCTTGGCTATGAGGGAATCTCTTCTTTAAGCTCTCTTGATTTTCTTGATTTTCTAGGGGAATTCTTGGAGCTCTTTGGGTGGTGAATATATCGTGGGGTGGGGATTGATGATGCTTTCTAAGTTCCAATTTATATGCATGGGGTCATTCTCTAGGTTAGGTTGGGACTTTAGGGATGGGGGGTCCTGGACCATGGTAGGCTTAATGCTAACTAATCATTGTGATTTATTTCTCTTCTTTTTGGGTAGGTGGAATTAATTAATTGGTTTTAGGACTCGTAAACGGGGTGTTACAACTGTCATATCTACTTATATATGAAATTAGAATATATGTGAAAATGATCAAACACTATTGGGTAAATGATAAATCGAATCGGTTTTTTGTTCCAGTTTCGATTTTGAACCGTCGATTCAAAATTTATTTATTTATTATAAATTATATTTCTTATTTAAAAAAAAATGTGAAATCCAAATTAATTTAATTTATTTCGGTTTTAAATCGTAACTAAATCCGTCCTACTATTTTGGTTCAATTGTTACAGTATCCGGTTAGGTTGATATCGAACCGTACTCATCCCTAAATATTATATATATATATATATAATATATATAATATATATATATATAATATATATATATATATATATATTATATAACATAATGCAATAATAATTTATTGAAAAAAATACATATACTTATTTTTTTAAGGATAAAAATGTTCATCTAACATAAAAAGGAAAAGAAATATTCAGTTTTAACATAATGGGCGACAAATTATAAGGATGAATAATTCAAGTGATAAAGTGATAAGCATATAACTCAATAGGAGAAAAATGTTATTTTCCAAAGTAATAGTAGTGTTTATAAAGAATGAAGTGTCTCTTGTCAAAACGCGTATTTCTCACAATTTTCAACGGATCTGACCCAACCGCTCCTTCATCGTCTCCATCCAATTCGAGGTTCTTTGAATTGAATGCTGTTAAGTTGGCGAAAGGAGTATTGGTTATCGAGGTTAAAGGTACATCATATCCTTCCTTCCCGATCCTGTTATTCCATTATTGGCGTCAAATTAAACAGCTAGGGTTAAAGATTTTTGAGCATTGAATTGTTTGTTTTTGAAATGGAAAGACTGCAAATTACCAATGGATAAGGTGATTGACATTGTGAAGAGGTTGCCAGTAAAGTGTCTTATGCGATTTAAATGTGTTTGCAATTTTTTTTATAATTTAAAAAAAAAACGACCATCAATTCATGGACAAACACTATAAATTTAGAAAGGGAAAAGTCATTGTGCTGTTATCGAGTTTGAGCCTACCAGTCTTCCCCGGTCTAAAAAGTATTTAACCTGATTTACCAAGAATCAGTGTGATGATGTGACATGCATATACCTAGCCTGCCACATTCAAATACTAGGTTTGTCAAGTGTTGTCATGGTATGCTATGCTGATTCTATGCAGGGGTGATTTGGAAATATCTGATATATAATATCATATCACCGAAATCATTTTTGATGTTTTGGTAGTGAAACCCATTCACTAGGAAATCAAGGTCTTGCCTTTTATTAAGGTACCGAACAAACTGCCTAAACGAGCGCCTAGTGATACAATTTGGATTTGGATTTTCTAAAGACATGACTGGGAAGATTATCATGCTTTTGAATTTTGAATATGCAAATCGGGAATAGATAGTCATGTGGATTGTAATGGTTTGTAGTCAGGTAGGTGATATGTGGAACTGGAGACCATTTTTATATACCTATAAAGTCAACTTTGTGGCAAGTGTTGTAGGCTATTTTATAGTTGCTATAAAACAAATTTTATCTTAGAGGAAAGGGGCATGACTAACTTGGTACATCATGTCTCTAGAGGAAAGGGGCATGGAAGTCTTAATGTTCCAAATGTTAGATTGTTATTAATTTGGCACTAGACAAAACAAATCCAAATTTAGTTACAGTCTTATATTTGTGTCAAAATTTATATTATGATAAAATTTTCAAATCTTTTATTTCACCTTTACATTACTTACAATTGATTTATATTCCACACAAAAAAATTGGTTGTTTCTCCTCCATTGCAAGTTTCTAAAGCTAATACCTCCATCAGCTCTCCGAATAAAACTATAAAGTGATACTATGAGAAAATATACAATTTTTTTCTATTAAACTATAATCACAATGCTAACGTAACAATAATCACAAAAATATTTTAACATAAATAAACATACAAATAAAATATAAAATAATTAAAATAATTATAGTTTTTGGAAAAATACAATAAACAAATAACAAATTAAAAATAAAAATTCTTACTTTATCAACGACGGCAGTCCGGCCGGGTGTAGTTGTACAGCCGGTCAGCCCCCCCCGTGCGTGGCTACGGCGTTGAGCTTGGAGACCGGAGGCGTCAGCAAGCGGTGAGCTTGGGTGGCAGCGGCGGAGACGTCGATCGGCGTGCGGTTGACGATGAAGATCGAAGTCAAAAGTGAAGCAGCGACAATGCGGTGATGGAGAAGACGGGAAGATGGAGAGCAGCGGACGGCGGACGATGGAGAGTTGATGGATGGCATCGGCGATCGAAGTGAAGGATGGAGATCGGAGAAGGACGGCGAGAGGATGTAGATAGCGGTTTGTGCGATCTGATTTGCTACTAGGTTTTTTTTTTTTTTTTTTTTTGGATAAAAATAGTAATACGCGTCCAAGTTTGACAATTTGGACACCCTGTTATAATGTGATTCTATTATTCGCGTCCAAAAGTACTGAGCTTTGGACGCGAATAATACGAGACATTTAATATAGGCGTCAAAATACAGAGCTTTGGACGCCTATATTGTTTTAAATAAAAAAATATATATTTATATAGTGGTATTTTAATTTATAAAAAATACCACCAGCACTACACTTTTAGGCGTTCAAGAGTTCTAACTTTGGCCCAAATTATTCGATTTTATTTATGGTTTTTTGTACCTAGTTGTTGTGGTCTCGTTAGATAAGTTGAATACACTTGGAATTCGCAATTAAGTCGTATACAAAGTCTAAAAGATCAATGGTTATTAAGACAAGAGTTTGTTTTTTCACAGCCCAAGGTTACCGTGCAAAAAAATATTTAGAGCGAGACAGATAAAGGAAAAACCTTTAATCTGATGAAACACCATGGGATGCAAAGTCATGATTTATGTATCTAGGAAAAAACGAAGACAAATGGATAAATATCTAAATTTACTAGAGATCATAATCATGTTCTGCTTCTCCTATTTAGTACTGTTTGATTTCATCGAGTTTCATAGAAAGGAGGACAAAATCTCAAAGGAATTTGATTGACATCTGATGAATCTTGAATTCGTCCATATAAAAATAATGTCAGTTTTTGGTTACTGAATCTTGGAGGAAATAGAAGGGTCGGTTGTACTGGTAGTGAGCGAGATATTCAAAAGTATTTACAGTAACAAAAGACAAAAGCAACGTGATAAAGGAGATGCACAAGCAATAGTTGAATTATTTTAAGGAGTGTCATCTAAAAATCTAGAGACTTTTATGCAATACAAATGGACACAAAAGGTCAACTAGCGAATTGTTTTTGGTTGATTTTAGGTTCTAGAGTGCTTATAAATTTTGTGAGATGATGTGGACTTTACCCAACTTATTTGACAAATAGGTATAAATGTCATTCTGCTTAAAGCTATATGTGTATAAGTACTTTTTTCTCCTCTGAATTATTAATTATCCACATTTGGCCCCTGAAAGTGATGTTAAAAGTGATGTTTTCCCCCTTTTATGAAAGATGTACATTTTTACCCTTAGAAATAAGTAATTTCATTTATTTTTCTTCCCACAAAATTAATGCTTATAATGTTAGATATACGGTTCGGTTCGAGACATAACCGTACACCTGTAGCAACGAACCGAAAACATATGGACAATTGCAGTTACGATTTAAAACTGAAAAAATAAAATAAAATAATTGTTGAATTTTTGACTATTTTAAAAATAAGAAATAGAATTTACAAAAAATAAATAAATAAACAAATAAATTTTGAACTAGCGGTTCAAACTGAAACTGGAACCTTCCTTGAAAAGAGTACTTGTGGAGCCGATTTAATCATTTCCAAGACGGGAAGGAGAGAGTGGACGGCGGGGACTGTAATACCCACCAACCTTATAATAATATAAATATATATTGCAGAGTAATTAAAGTCATTTGGTTTGGTTTGAATATAGATGAATGAAGGTTTTCGTGTAAGATTGAGCGCCCTCTAATGTTGAATGTCTTCATTACTATAAGTCATGAATGAGAGTATTGTTGCGGTTACTTTTCCGCAACCGTGTACAGAAGATGAGGTCTGTACCGAGATTTGGGTAATGGATGAAAATAATAATAATATTAATTGGAATAAACAAACAAGTATATTCTCTAGCAGGGACCTATATGAATATTTTCATCCGACTGGATTTTGGAATCCGAGTGGCCATTTACTTGTGTTTTCAGGTCATATGGAAAGAAGGTATACTAATTCTATAGATATTGACTTTCATGGTGATGTGTTTTGATTTCAAGGATGGTATTGGACCGAATCTAATTTCTATTGATTTGGAAACTCACGAAAAGAAGACTATTTTTACTAGTCAAGGAAGGAAAACTACTCTTACAATTGCTTTCAATCCAGCTGGGCATGTTCAAGTTTGCAGTGAGACAAGCGTTAATCAAATTCAAGAATGGAACGATAGATATATCTTTTGGAATATGGGAGCATATGTTCGAACTTTCCATGAGAGTTTGAAATTACTTTAGTAGATAGAAATGAAAATACTCTATTCATGGAAGGATGTAAGGTTTTGCTTTCTCCTTGTATTAACCATGATTGATTGGAACATGGGACCATTCTCGTACTCAAGGATTAAACATGCTGTTTATTAATTTAGTTATTATACTAAAATATTTCATTATATTTACAATATTTTGTTTTTAAATTTTAATTCATACATTTAGTTTACATGCAAAATAAGTGGCTATTCAATTTGGGTAGGTTTATCCATCGGAGTGGATGCACATTTCCAAAAGGTTCACAAATGTAGGGAAAATATTATTGGCAGTGGTTAGATGGTCATTTGGGTTGTCAAGAATTAAGACATCATGAGCTTTCAAATGATGATGGGTGATTTTTTTAAGAAATAAATTTAATTTCTGTTGATTTGATAACACAAGAGAGGAAGATAATTTTTACAAGTCAAGAAACAAAAAATACTCTTTCATACTTATTTGAATCAAGTTGGGCAATTTCAATAATGGATGAAAATGTGGCAATTATATTATGTGTTAACGAATTAATTAATTAAACAATCACAATTCACAACCAAAATAAACAAGTACGTATTATTGATAATATTGCAATAATATGCATTATCTAAACTTTTGTAAAAAGAAAGCCTCTTGTACATGAGTCGGTTGGATTACAATTTATCAAATTTTCAGCACCAATGTCAAAACAAAACCTCATCTCTATAAGATAGTTGGCACCTGTAGAATTAGCCTTACATATAAGATTGGCACCGCGCCCTGTGATCTGGTTAAGTGCTCCCATAAACAAATTATAAGTTTGAAGTTTAGAATGATCCGGGATAATATTATGCTTGGTAAGATCATTTTTTATATTACTAAATTTTTGGTGTAAAGATAAGGCCTTCTTGAAATATTGAAATTGATTAAATTTGTTATTCGAAATTGTACCATGAGAATTCCACTCATGGATCCAAAATTCTTCATCGCTTAATTTGCTCTCAAGACTAGGCAATTGTCTAATAGTTCTTCTCTTAATGCCTCAGAAAGCTGCATATTGAAATTATAAAAGGTTAAATAATATCTAATATTTAACTAACAACAATAACAATAATAACTCACCATATGCTTATTGTATTTGACTGGATGATCTGGTTTTGGTGGACTATTACCTGCCTTATCAGATGGCCATAAACCCGTGAATACTGAGTGACTCTTTAACCTTTTTTTTTACGCAAATTTGAGACACATGACACAAGCCGGGGGGCCAATATAAAGATAGTGTAAAAGTTTCCCATGAGGGGGAGGGGGAGGGGAGAGGGAGGGCGTTTTCTTGGACCAACAAATGGTGACGGAGGGAGGGAAGAAGCATTTGATTTTATATACCTTGGTTGAGTTTTTTGAAAACATAAAATAAAAACAAAAACAAACATAAAAATTTTCATCTTTCAGAATGTTACGTATAAATTTTATAAAGGATAATACAAGTAAAATAATATGAAGAGTTTGGGCTTATATATATTGGCACCTCTGATCTATCTTCAAAAAATAAAAAATCTTGACATAGACCTCTAACAAATTTCCTAATTTTTAGCCACTTCTAACAAACTTCCTCTAACTTTTACTCTAACAAACTTACTAACTCACATGGTTTAATTTTGTGCGCTGTCTCTCTCTCAGTACTGCCCATTTGGCTTCTCTCAGTCAGATTGGTTGGAGAGGAAAATTACATGGGAAAGGAATTACAATTCATGGGAGATGAATTACTGAGAATGAAGTGATAATTTAAATTCTAGTGTTTGGTTTACATCAATAGAATTACTGGGAATTTCAATTTTAATCTACAATTATAATCAGAGCCAATAATGTTAAGCCCTTAACTGGAATAAAAAATGTCGGTACTACTTGTTTCTTAAAATGAATGGTTTTATAGTATTTTGTTTTAGTATTTTTAATGTTTTCCTTATTTACCCTTTATTATATTATTTTCTTTCTTAAATAACCTTAAATTCCGTTAGTATAAACTTTATTAATGGAATATTCCGTAAACTATTTATTATTCTTAACTTACTCATTAATTGTATATAGAAAGGTCTTAGGTTCGAACCTCCATTCAATTAGAGTTAGCATAATTGGTTAGAACATATACTACGAATATGTTATAATGTATTAAAAATAAAATATAAAATTTAACAAAAACTTTAGTCAAATAATTAGCCCGATTAAATACATAGCATTCAATGATTATAAATCAGGAACTTTGATAATCATTTGATTTTCTTTCATTAAAAAAAAATAATAAATTTAAGTTCAGGTTTTTTTTTTTTTTCGTTTAAGTTAATCATCTTTTGATTATATATATGGTATACATGCGAATTCAAAGGGAATGAGTAGTATACAGTCAAAATGTCCATTGTTGTTGTCAAACCTTAATTTTAGGTTAAAAAATGGAGGGTAATTTTGACTCATCACTGTCTTTTTTTTTCTTCCTAAAATTGCAAGAATTAAAATCTCAGGGGGCGACATGGATTTTAATTCCATGAAAATGCGAGAATTGCAATTCCTTTCAATCAAACAAGGAAATTTTGTAACCTTTGGAATTAATGGGGAAGGTAATTTAAATTCCCTTCAACCAAACGTCTTGTAATGTGACCTGTTTCATTAAAAATAGGGGCTCTGTCTAATAATTTAATTTTGACCTTCATTGATTTTTTTTTTTCGAGATGTAATCTAATATAAAATAGAGTAAATTGTAAAGACAAAGAAAATAATATGAGACAA
Organism: Ipomoea purpurea; assembly: GCA_009835305.1. Lineage (NCBI taxonomy): Eukaryota > Viridiplantae > Streptophyta > Magnoliopsida > Solanales > Convolvulaceae > Ipomoea > Ipomoea purpurea. The sequence goes on from VALG01013361.1 coordinate 9,269, forward strand.
AAACACAGGGGAGATGGAGAGAGAGAGAGAGATTGTTTTAAATATTTAAAATTTTGCTATATAATGATAGAAATTATTATTTTAAAAAATTAAGAACATAATAAAATCTCTATAACTGAGCTAATTGGGTTCAAATCCATTTTGGACATCAAGTTATGGTATTCAAATTAATAACACAAGTCTATCTAGCTATTGGCTAGATGTAGATTGTAGTCATCTGTTCATATACCTTCTCAACCTTACTGAAAACCACAAAGAACCAATAACGCCTCCAACTGAGGCTCGAGACACATAATCCCTTTCAAATGGAAGCCCAACCCAGGTATCCATTGGACCACATTATCCTGGTCTATATCCTAGTATCTATATATAATTAAAAAGTAAAAATCTCATTCTACCATTTTGTCCCGCCCAAACTATTTTACTCAATTCATTGTAATATTCCTGGTATCTTTTATTGGCGTTAACCTAATTAATCTAATATTATTTGGTAACGAAAGTTTTAATGAATATTAATTCAAAGATGTACCCATAATTATGCAGATACAGTAATTAGATAACCATTGTACACTGTATGCAATCTGAGGGTTTACTTCACGATACCATAGATCTAAGGTTACCCCGATGCTCCGGTCCATTAATCCGGACCCAAATCTAATTACACTCCGCTACCAATAATTATGCACATACTGCTATATAAGAACCAGTAGTCAAACACGCTATGCACATCTGAAGTCAAGAATATCATAACTATTATAGTTAGGTACCGTATATACTAACATAGTTATTTAGCTTCGAATCGGGCAACCCCTATGCTAGATGAGTTTCGACGAGATCTCATGATATCCATGGAGATTATTCTCATTCAATGGTTGAGATTATCAACGAGATTGTGAAAGTAATTAAGGATATATTAATCAAAAGGATTAAATAGTAATTGTTAGATATATGTTTCAATTATGAATAGTCTGAATCTTAAGCATTAATTCCAGGGAGATTATGAATGGAAATTGATATTTTAACAATTATGAGGTGAGCCTATCAATGGTAATATTAATTATATTTTGCCATCTGAAATTTTAATTATGGGATATTACGGCGGCGTGTGCATGAGTGGGAATGCGTGTTGTGCGTTGTTACATAACGTTATCGCTCATAGGTGTCACACTCCTGTTACAGAAAAATCGCACCACCTATTGAGCACGCGCACACACCCATCGTAAAAATTCCCTACAATTTTTTTTTTAAAAAAAAACACAACAAACCAACTACTCATATCTACTACGCACTGATTATCTTAACTCGAAATTCCAAAAGCAGCTACCTCAACATCACGATTGTATCATTTCTGTTTTTCTTTTGGACTATGTTTGGACAGACCGAAACTAGTAATCTACAAACACAACCAAAATTGCCATGCTTGTATCAACGAAACGCACATACCAAATGCATAATTTTATGAAAAAAAAACCGACACTACCCCTCGGTGTGACGAGCCCGTTACAGTAAAACGACACACCCATTCACCCCACGCACACACCCGCCGTAAATTTCAAAAAGAAAATCACTCAGAAGAGAGAGAGAGAAAAATATTGATTAAGGAGAGCTGAAAAACAATACAAATCTTTTGGATAACATGGAAATAAGATTTAAATGGAAGTAATAAATATAGTGATTAATGAACAAAAGACCCATGCTTCATTTAAATTAGATATAACATACGGAAGTCCAAGTGGTAAGCATCAAATCCTTGAATCGTCAAAAATTCAAACATCACACGATCAACCAGACATGTGCTCACCGGGCTCGGTGACTAAGGGGGTGACCGGGTTCAAATCTATATATACGCTACGCTCGATCCTAATGAGTAGCGTGATTTATACCGGTTATAGTACGCTATATCTATGTAGCGGTAGGTACGCGGTACCTGACCTAGGCGAGAGAGAGATGAGAGAGAGAGAGGAGGTGTAGGATCATGGATGAGAATATGTGCTTAGGTGAGAAGTGAGAACACATCATGTAATGATGACTTGTTTCATTAAAAATAGGGGCTCTGTCTACATAATTTACATTTTGACCTTCATTGCTTTTCTTTTCGATCTCCGTGCCTAAAATACGTACCATACCAGTGCCGAGGGTAGAGATCTGCTAAAGACAAAGAGCAAATAATATAGAGACACAAAACATAGTGGCCGATCAGAGAGAGCAGCAGAGCGGAGATTGTGTTTAAATATTTAAACTTTGCTATACCTCGGATATACATGTATTATCTTCCAAAAATACACGAACACATACCGATCACAGAACTCCTCTAATAGCACCTGAGCTAATTGGGGTTCAAATCCATTCATGGACACTGCCAAGTTAGTGGTCATTGCACAATAATAACACCCAATCTACTCTAATATCTATATCGTCACCTATCTCATGTATACGATTTCACACAATTAACAGTCGATCAGGTTAAAAAACCGATTTTTTTCCCGCCAACACTATTTTACTCAATTAATTAAATATTTCTTATTATAC
>VALG01013362.1:0-23481 GCA_009835305.1 Ipomoea purpurea
CCTGCAAATTACAAAATAATGTCAAAAATTAAAGGAAAAGAAAAAATGAAAGAAAGAAACGTTGTGCGCGTTGCGCACAACGTGGCCATAAGCCGTGCACGCGTCCGGTGGCACCTGACTTACATATTTTATTTTTTTTTATTTTTTTTAATTCAATTTTGTTTTTTTTTATTTTTTTTCTCCCCTCCACCTTTTCTTTCTTAATCACTCTTACATTATCCCCACATTCTTCCCAACTAATGTGGATCTCTTTAGCAGGTTAGCCTAGCAAGTTGGCAAGTTGCAAATCAATATGAATTAGGCATAGGCAAAACTATTGAGATATTGGCAAGTTGCAAATCAATATGAATTAACATAGGCAAAACTATTGAGAATAATATATTAAAAATAATAATATATAAAAATCAATTCATGAACAATATTAGTTGGAATAGAACCAACTAAGTATCTTAAATAGTCAATGATCTTGTGATCTAGTGGCACAAATAGAAGTAGTATTGACTCTTGATGCTTCATTAAGTTAAAAAAAAAAAGTTATGAACATGTACTGAACTTTGTGCTTCATTAGATTAAGAAAATAGTTATGAACATATACTGAATTGTACAGAGTTAAATAGTATTCAAAAGAACTCAACTGCATATACATTACATTTTTATATATACGCTTCTGCTATATATGTATATATACAATATACATATATACATATAGAAAAATGCTCATATGTTGTCATGTTATTAGGTGTGATCGTGTGGCGGAATTTCAGAATACACTAACAATGTTAACAAATGCACCAACAGTGTAAGGAGAAACCACCACAATGAATGCAAAAAGAATACCAAAAAACACAACAGATCAAAAAAATACACTATTATAAACTCACAAAGCCCAATGATGTATTTCCGAACACTCTATGGTGTTTTTACTCACACCTAATGGTGTGTTGGTGATCCGCTACATAATTTGGTGCGTTTTTGTGGTGCATTTTCTAACGTTGATGGTGTTATTCACTTAACTATTGGTGTATTCTGAAATTCCGTCACACGACCACACCTAACAACATGATCCACATGTGATCATACATACGTACGTACGTACGTACATACATACATACATACATAGGGAGGGTTCAAGTGCGGATATAACTTCCTGTGCGGTTAAATTTGAGCAGTTGATCAAATTTAGATCAACGACTCAAATCAATGAAAATTAAAAAAAAAAAAAAAACTCGTATCTGGAACAAGAAGTATATAAGCTAAGGCCCACCTTAAGTGTTAGATCTTAAGCACAAACTCACGCATTAAGAACAAAAACTCACACACATTAAGCACAACCTCACGCATTAAGCACAAAACCCACGCACTTTTCAAATATTAACTCCAGACTTTAAGTTCAACAACTACTAACATTAAGTACAAAACACGCCATTAATACAAACCCACGCCACATTAAGCATAACATTACGCAACATTAGCACAAATCCACGCACTTTAAGTATTAACTCAAGACTTAAGTTTACAACTACTCACTAAACACAACATCACGCACATTAAGCACAAAACTCACGCACATTAATCACAGATTCGCTCACCTTAATTTTTGACCTAGATGCAAAAATTACAAAATTTATACGCGTTTTTTTTAAAACTGATAATTCTGAACTATATAATATATATATATATATAGAGTATAGTTATATAATATATAATAATATATATATTATGGGAGGGCCCCTCGGAGGGGTGAAGGGGCAACGCACCCGTTGCCCCCATAAGATCCGCCCCGTGCTTATTGCCTACTTTCCATTATACAAATTCAAACTTTATCCCATGACAAAAAAAAAAAACCAAAAAACAAAACAAAACAAAAACAAAGCAAAAAAAAAAAACATTTTTTTATTGAAATAAAGAAAAATTAAAGAAATGAAATTAAAATTTTCACTTTGAAAATAATTTAGGGACAAAAAATACACATGATAATTACTGAAAACTTGACATATAACTCAAAGACTAAAGTGTTAGAATAAAATAATATTGACAAGGGAAAACCTGGTTAAATGGAATTCTTTATGGTTTATACATCTGTGGAGATACATGATATATGTAATCATTGTATTATACTAAAAAGACGAAAAAAAAAAATCAAAGCTGCAGTTTTTAGAAAAATAGAGGAGGCAAAGACATTTACAGAAGATGAGTGTACCAACTAAGAAAATGCAAATCAATATCTCGCTTTATCCCCAACTACTGCTCCAATTAGTCTTGAACAACTTACACTGATAGGCAAACACCATCTTCGTTAGGTCGATAGCCAAAGAGTCACTGACTTGCCCCCAACAAGTCATGATCTGCAGGAACTTAGGGTGATACCCCCACAGAAAGCAGCAATTATACAGTAGAGGAGGAGGACAATCAAGCATGTCAGTAAAGCCCTGTGGAACATAAACAAAATATAAGTTAGTGCCCATCAGCAAACATCAAACAGCAAACAGGAGTAAAAACTCTGCACTCCTCGATGGATTAAGTGGGCAAATGGATGGTTAATTGTTAACTTTTTCATGCTCTGTACTAAAGTTTGAAATGAAAGAGTTATTTGGGGTCCTCCAATTGGGGCTAGATCAATGGCTGATATTAGTGAGTCTCCTAAGGAAATTCTTAGGATGAAGAGTCATTTAAGTTGCAGGTCTATAGATAGCTTCCTAAAGAAAAGTCTCTTGTTTTCTATTTTTTGAAAAAAATGAAAATTTTCCCGTGAGTAAATGGGAAAATCGGAGTTTTTCCTTTTCTTCTATGGACTATTGACCGTTTCAGGTCAAGAAAGACTTACAAGAGCTTTGCATTTTTCATCCATAAAGCTCGTCTAAGGCGCTTTGACTGCTTCCTGAAGTGAAATGAATTCTTGCATCGTGGCTGTTTTGTCAACCAGAAGCTCAATTCGGTCACCTCTCTCAAGTATTTTCTCAATATTATCCACCATGATGGTGTGTATCTGGATTTAAATTTCACAGACAAGACAAAGAAACATTTTAGAAAAGTCACATCTATAGAAATACAAAAAAGAAGAGACAGAAGTCTGGAGCAGAAGGCAGAAAGCAAATCAAGTTAAAATACTAAATCTTCATTTGTAAAGCATGTATTTGGCATATACATCAGTTGCATCTTGCATTCCAACAATTTTACTAGATAGACTTGAATTATAATTATAAAATACCAACTATATTTTCTCCCTTATGATTGAATAATATATCCTCAAGATCAAGTTATAACAATAATTCACTAATTTATTCTGCTCAAACTGAAATAAAATATGTAGTTCTTTCTCTTTTTAATAACAATAGAAGAAACACTTGCCTCACCACTTCACTCGAACATGATTTAGTGTGTCAGCACTAGGGTTCCTAGAAAAGAACTCCATTTGTTGATGTAAAACCCTTGAGAATTCATCATTCATTGCATAAGCAGGTGCATGGGAAGCAATCTACCATAGTTCTTCATAAATCTCATTTGAACATCCTCCAAATATGAGAATGGTATCCTCCCTAAGTAAAGTCAAACAAAAGCCTTGTTAGCAATTAAAATGCAATCTAGAGTGCGTTGTACTTTTGCTTAGGCACTAGACATTCAGAACAAACAAGTTTGAGCAAAAATTCCAAGTATTGCACATCAAAAATTTCTTTGTATTTGAACATTAATATTGGGTTGGATTGTGTGTGTGTGTAGGAGTTAAAAGATTGGCTAAAATTGCTCCAACATTTAAAATTCTAGTACTAAATTACCAACTTTAAACGATTTGGCTATAATTGTCACAAGATGCAAAAAGTTTGAATTTTTTTCATCAATAAAGCTTTCAAAAACAAAGTGACAAGAAAATGTCAAGTCCTGATGTTGATTCAAATGTCTCAGTAACTAAATTGCTTTTTGAATCTGAAAGATTGTCATTCGGCCTCAGAGCAAGGAAAGTGAAAGAGTTCTCAGGTAGCCTTTGGTTTTGTTTGTCCCAATTTTAGACATTGCTCTTTCTCTAGTGTAGGCAAACTTTGCACATCTTTTGCACAAATCAACTATGCACAAACTCACAAAGGAACATGTTTTTTTTTTGGTCAAGGAAAAAAAAGAAAAAAGAAAAAAAAGACAAAGATCAGCTCAAATTTGGAGACATATATTCAAAGTATTTATACATACACCATGAACATACAAGTAAATATATATCATTTGGAGAGAGTAACTGGTGGAACAATGATATGCCTTTCAGTTTCAATTGGCTCTCTTTCTGGTTGTGTATATCACACAGTATAAAATGACACAATTGCTCTTACACATAATAATGTGATATGCACATCATTTATAATTGACCAGAAAATTGGTCGGAATTTAGTCTAACACCAAACGAATAAGGGCTGCTTTTTGTTATGAGTAAAAGTTTAGATGTTTAAATGTAAATAGGGTATAAGTATAAGTAGCTAAGAGAAAATTACTCTTTGCATACACACTACACAGCAAGCAACATGACCTCAACAACCTCCCTTCAACCAACCATTCATTGCAGTCAAGGTCAAGTAATGAACATCTCTTAAACTGTTTAGTTACTAAATTGGAATTCTCTCCCAAAACTAGAGCAAATACCACAGCCACAAGGCAATTCTGATGAATCTTTTATTTCTCTAATATTTTACCCCATAATCACAAATATGTGATATGTCTATTTGTATTGAACCGGACAAGTAAAAGAGTTTCTGCTTGAATTTCATAATTCATAGAAGCAAGTGTATATTACAGTTCGAAAACAGCAATATAGCAAACATTCGTTCTATTCTATTCACTATACTAAGTCAACTGCCGACATACTTTAAAACGTTGATCAATTATGATGTTTTGTAAGTGGGTACTCCTAGATTGATAGCCTTATAGATTTCTGCAGTCTTCCCAGGCCACTTTCTCCACCAAAGAAAGAAAATGAAAATGAAAAAAAAAAAAAAAAAAAAGCACACACACCCACACACAAAACTAAACTCTGGGTCTGGGGTAATCCAACTTTGCAAAGCAGGTATCTGAAAAATTTATACCTAATGATTGTCCACAAATTTGACCGCAAGTTCAAGGACTAATTCCATAATAGTTTCACAATATAATCCCAGACTAAGTGAATGCACAAATTCCCTAATCTAACTATCTGCATCATCCAATAACTGATCTTCAAAGTGGAAAAGAGGATGAAGCCTCCCAAACTCATAGAAAAACTATGACAGGAGAAAAGAGTCACATTGAATTGAGATAAAAATTTAGTTCATAACATTTTGTTTAAGAAAAAAAAAATCAAGAAAATTAAAACAACAAGCTCATATTCCAGTTGGGAAAACCTATGAGTACAAACGGAATAGTTACATAATAATAATAATAAGACAATATTCAGGCCAAAATTTTAACTATGAATTTGAAGGAAAATTGACAGTGATGATCTATTCATATGTAAAGATTGGATTTAGGGCACTTGCCGAAGGTGTCGTTACCATACAAAGTAGGTGAGGCCATCGGATCTCAAAATGTGAAAGATGTAACGATCTTGAGAGAAGCAGAGCCTGGACTCGGCTTCCCCCGGCAGCTTCTCCAGAATCCGGCGCCCTACTGCCCCGGTGTTCCCCGTCACGCACTGAACTCCGCCGAACCGTCGTCCCCCCTGGCCACCAACGCGTACAGTATCGCCATCTTACCACCGCTGACGCCACCAAATGGATGGTTGCAATAGATAAAGAATTGTTTAGAATGGTGATGGTGAAAGGAGAGTAGGCTGGAAGTACAGTAATGATTTCACTGAGAGTCCACTGTAGATTTGTGTTTTGCTAAAAATCACCCACAAAAAGGGCTTTTGGTTAGAACAAAGAATTAAGTGGAAATAATTGTAATTATGTGGAGAAAAAATAAAGTGTGAATTTAAATATATTATTTAAGTAGTAAATAAATAATATCATAATATAATAATTAAGAATTAAAAAAGAAGAATAAATCAAGATTAAAATGTTCTTGTATATTTATAATATACTAGCATTTTGTACGTGTGATGTGTGAAAATTTATGTCAAATATTAAAATATTAATAAATATAAATAATTAAAAATTATAATTTGAATTATATATACACAAATAATATATGTATTTTGTAGACACACATATATAATTTATCATTCACAGGAATTTAATTAAAATATAATTAAGCATTAAATTAATATATAATGATTTTAATAAAATGATAATTAAAAAATAAGAAAAGATATGATAGATATAGGTATATAGTAATAATGATGTGTTATCAATGTTATGATCGAATTAAAAACTAACGTTAAAGGTAGTTTTGTCTAATAACATTGGAATGTCACAACATTTAAAGTAAAATATACATATTTATTTGCATACAAAAAAATTGACATAAATCAAGGATATCTATACATATATAAAAGCCACTAAATTTCAGCCAATCAGAAAGCTCTATTTTCGCCGCCCAACTTAAACGATGGCGTTTTTGTTTTTGTTTCTTAGGGGCTAAGTTTTAAGTTTTAGAACTTTCGGCTGTCTCCTATTTTTTTGCTGATTTGTTGACTTTTTCTGCCAAGGTAACGTGTGGATGCTGATTCTTGGGAACAGGGCTTTGCTTATATATACACGTTATAATGTACACACATTTGCTTATATTATACACGTTATATAGGGTGCTAATGGATTCTCATGCTTTGAGCCAAGATGGTTGCTTGCTCTCTCTCTGTTTTTCTCCTCCGCTCCTTTGTTCCTTCTCGGTGGGCTTTTTCCGGCGAGTCTATCCAGTTTGGATTTCTTGCTTGGAAATGGTGGCTAGGCTCGTGGTTGCTGATGTGGCAGTAATGTAGGTTGGACGTTATAAGTCCATGCACACATACTGGAGGCGTGGTTGTCTGCTCAAGCATATGAGTCCCCTCCGACGTGAGACACACCATATTTAGGATGTTCCCCCTTTTGGACTCTTTTTGAACTAAATCCGTGCCTGGAGTTTGGACTGATATGGAGTTAGTTAATGGAGGCTTTTGTTCCACCATTTCACTCCGTTGTCTGCGATTTTCCCGGCTGGTTTGGTTGGTCTTGGGTCCGTGGATTAGGGTGTAAGCAGAGAGGATGTTCTCTGCTTCCGGTCTGGCCCTGGCTTCCGGTGTGTCGTTTGCTTAGGTGGTGGCTTGGTTGGTCTGTCTGGAATCAAGGATTCTGGTTCGGATGTTCTTTTGGTGGTCTATTTTTTCGGCAAACAACAAGCTTGATGGTGTTTCCTTTTTTCAGATGCTTTCATTCTCACATCGACCGACGGAGAGCCCACTAGCAATTAGTGAATATATACGAGGTTTCTGAAACAAAAACAAAAGGCCCAATCAAGATCAGAGGATGTGTATTTCACAATGCAAAGGTAAATAAAGAAATTTAGTAATTTTCTGTAACAATGTAATTTCCAGTATTATTTGTGTTATATAATAATGTTTTCAGTAACCTTAATGGAGACTTATTATGTTTTTTGATTTAGATAATAATCATATGAAAGACAAAAATAGTAAGTTATTATAAGTTATTAATTTGAGCAATTATTTGCTCAAATCAAACAATGATAACATCAAAACACATAAATAATCCAAATCATACCTTCAATTGCACTATATAATATTTGATTTTCTAATTTAAATAATTATATATCAATCTAAATATTTTTAATATATTATAACAAATCCATTTGGTGTCTCGCACGAACGAAAATACTAGTTATCATATAATTATAATTTCACAATCATTTAAATTGTAATTTTTAGGGAGACCTTAAAAAATGCAATTTCATGATTGAAAGGAATTGTAATTCCCTCCAACTAAAGAATGAAATAACAAGTCCATGGAGTTTAATAGGAATAGAATTGTAATTAAATCATACCAAACATTACAGGGCCAAATTAAGTATAAATGATTTTTGAAAAAATAATTTATTTTTAATTTTTAATTTTATTTTTAGTGGTTATCTAAAAAATATATTTTTCTGTTTAGTTTATTTTTTAAAACATAAACAGAATTATAAAGTTATTTTTTAAATATTAATTATTTTAAATTAGTAAAGTAATACCTCTAAATTTAGAAATTGAAAAAAATTAAAGTATTAAAATATTAGGTTGTACGTTAAGACCCGTTATGTTTCATGTCTTAATGTGTTAATCCGTTTATAACCCGCTAAAAACTCATTGTTATATAATATAATATGAAAGTATTTTTCTATTTAAAATATATAATGAATAGATAAGATTATAACCTGTTTTAACACGCGCATTGCTCGAATAGTCTAATATCCAAATGTATATCTTTAAATTAGTGTTTCAGAATTTGTCGAAGTATCATTCCGTATCCTAGCATATATCAATGCAAGATTATCAATTTTTTTTATAAAAGTAAATATTTAAAAAATGCATAACTATGACCTGTGGTAGAAATGTTGGATTAACTGGTGCAATACCAATTTTAGAGGGAAGCACTCACTAGATAATACCATAAACATAGTTTTTGCAACACAAAACCCTATTAATTGGCGTGATTTATGCTTCATCTTGTTGTCACTCCATTAGAAATGAATTCTTGATTTGATCTAGTCCTCCGGTGTGCTTAACTGCAATTTTAGTAGCTTGGTGCAGTGCACTTTCAAAAACAGAACTAATTCCTCCTTCCCCAAAAAGACAATGATAATAAGCATAGTTTATCATTTGTGTTGAATATATATTATAAATTAGGTGTACCATTTCATCAATACTTAATGCGTGATTCGAATTAATTAACCAAAGTTCATGTTAAATTTTATATTGTCTTTTTTTTTAATAATTTATACACTCTAACATTTTCATATTTCATAATAAAATTATGTCAATTTTGATTGGGATGTGGTTCAAACACCAAACATAAGACTTTTCTTATGAAAATTGATGAGTAAGTTAAAAATAATAAATAGTTAAAGGAATATTCCGTTATTAAAGTGTACACCGACGGAATACAAAGGTATTTAGAAAAAGTAAATGATATAATAGTTGGTAAAATAAAACAAATAATAATAAAAAAATACTAAAATCAAAATAACATGAATCATTCATTTCAACAAATAATTACACCAATTTTTTAAGATTCCGTTAACGACCTAACTTTATTGACTCTTATTAGGTTTGTATTTGTATGTATTGTATTATATTATTAGGTTTGTAGATAACATATTTTAAAACACAAAAAAAAAAATAGAAACTATTATAAAATATTTGTTATTTGTATAAGTTTGCACAATTTAAATACTAATAAAATAAAATTACTTTTAAAAATTAATTTATAATTTATTACATATCTGTAAGCAAATAATATATTAGGTGTATGTACTTGAGTCTTCAATTGAATCCTAATAATTAGAACTGATGTGGAATTAACATAAAGTCCTAAATCAATTAAAGTGAAAAAATAACAAAAAAAAGATTATGAATGAGACAAAAATACATTTACTAAAAATATGAAAAGTTATGAGAATGAGTAAAAGTGTTCATAAAATAATAGTCTAAAATGTTAAATGTCAAACATGATACTAGACTAAATTTGAAATTGTCGTCAAAGACAATAAATCTATGATGAAATTAACTCTTATAAATTATATTTCAATTAAATGTCTATGAATGTTACATCATATGTGTATATAATACATATATTATTTGTGTATACATACAAATATATGTGGATGTTAGCTTATAGATTTATTTTTATTTTTTGTAAGTATAAATTTTATAAAAATTGTGTATATTTTTATTAAACAGTTTTTTTTTTTTTTCATTTTTCTCTATATTATTAAAATATGATGATAATTAATTTATCACTTTAAAGAATTTTAAAATATAATTTGAACTAACTTATTGTTATTATTATTATTATTATTATTTAACAATTTTTTTTTTTGGATCAGTTGGAAGGGGGACACCCAATACAAAAGTTACAACTAGTTCCATTGGCGCAACGTTGTTGGAATGCCAAAAGTGTCATCCTCTAGTGCTTCTTTAACAACTACTATTTATGGTTCTTTGTGTTTCAGTAGGTTGAGAAAGTATATGAACAGATACTACATTGTAATAGAGCAAGTAGCTTTAACTTTAAAAAAAAAAAAAAAAAACTACTATTTATTTATTTATGTATGTATGTATTTATTTATTTATAATTTAGTGTGGTGGAGTCACCAATTTATTTGTTATACCAAGGAGTAAACATATACTATACTATATAATAATTTTCCATAAGAGAAAATATGATTTGACTAATAATACATCCTTATTTTCAAAGTTGGGTTTCATGATAATATGAAATCAATTCTACTTGAAGCTATTCATATGGGTTGATGATTTAAATAAATGTATAATATTTGTGAGCAATTCGTCAATATCGTTACATACACAAGAAAATTAAATATTCTTCAAGTAGACAATGTACAACGTGGTATGATCATAATGTGAAAAAACATATATGTTTTTGCAAGTATTTCTTATGGATAGCAATCTTAGTGGATACAATAAGAGACTCTGGCTGTGACCTGTTCTTGACACTTAGCTTCAAACGTCAAAACACATGCTACATACCATGTCTCCATTCGGCACTTGCTGCCTTGGACCACCACTACGATAGGACCCAATTATAATTAATTGCACAAACACTTAATAATATATATTATATTATATTCTAATTCAATCCTAACTTATACATACTACTTTTTAAATAGTAATATAATTAAGCCTACATTTTTACTTGTTTTTTTTTTTTTTCTTTTTTCTTTTTTTTTCATTTTATGTGTTTAAGAATTGAAGAAATATACAAGTATTAACATAACACTTACATTTTCTATTTTTTTTCCCACTAATTTACTTGTACGTACAAAGATGTACATTCATAATAAGATTTTAATTATAAAAAATTGAATTATATTGATGACACCCCTCTAGGTAAGATAGATGTGCAACTAAGTCAAGTCACATTAATTTTCGAACTCAAACTTTTTTAAGTTTGAACTTGAAGGGTAGTTATAATGGCTCAACTTTGGATTCCAATTATTTAATTTAGATTAAACCGCATGCTTGAATATATATAGTATATATGAGTTTTCTTTTCGTTTTTATCTTATTTGATGTAGGAATAAGGTCCAAATTGACCCTGAACGAAACGTGAAAGTGCAATTAAGTTCCTGAACGTAAAAAAAGTGCAATTACCCCCCTCAACCCCTCAAATATGTGCAATCTAACCTGATAGCAAGTTAACATCCCATCTAGCAGGTTGCATGTGGACGTGGGAAAGATGACTTGGCATTTTTTTTTTTTGAAAGATGGACCTTGGCATTTTTTTTGAAAGATGACTTGGCATTTTTCATTGTTTATTGGGTCCATCTTTTTCATTGTATTAGTGCTCACCCAGGATACGAAGAATTTTATTGTTTTGTTTATCTTTTCCTGGAGATCATAACTGTGGAACAAGTGTGGCAAGGTAGTTTTCATGAAGATATCCTGCTTGTAAATTGGGAGAGAAGATATCGACGACGGTGGAATATTACAGTCTGCTAGAGTTAGTTTGTTTGTAAAGAAGAAGACAAAGAAGGAAATGAAAAGGAAATATAAAAAAAAATAAAAATGGCAAGTCATCTTTCAAAAAAAATGCCAAGACATTCTTTCAAAAAAAAAATGCAAAGTCATCTTCACGCAAGCGCCGCGGCCCCACATGCAACCTGCATTAGGATGGGATGTTTAACCTTGCTACCAGGTCAAATTGCACATATTTGATGCTGGTTGAGGGTGGGTACTTGCACTTTTTTTACGTTCAGGGACCTAATTTGCACTTTCACGTTACTTTCAGGGGCCAAATTTGGACCTTATTCCTTTGATGTACAATATATAGCATCATTGGGTTATTGTCAACAAAGGACGATTTCATTCCAGATTTGAGTAGTATTTACGTATATCGATCATTAAAGAAAAACTAATTGCAATTTAATTTGCTAAAACCTACAATCTTTCACTTTTTTTTTTTTTTTGTTTTTTTTTCTTGTTTTATTGTTAAACACAATACCTACTATGTTTAATGCATTTCCTTTTTAAAATTACTGCTAAGATAATAATATTTCTTATCATAAAAATTAAAATTTTCCAAAACTCTATTATACTATCTTATAAGATATTTATGGTTTCAAATGTTGACTTGGGTAATCAAAAGATTAGAGGAAATTTCAATTGTTGGTGGTCGCATATGACTATAGGGGGCTTTGTTAATTTTAGCACCCGACTCTTCAAAAGTGTCATTTAGTACCGTTGACTATGTCAATTTTTATCAAATTTTGGGTCACTCCGGTTAAATTGCGGTCAAATTTCGCCGGAAAAACTTAATCCTTCATTTGAGTCATATCAATTTGAGGGCAAACTCGTTCTTTTCCGAAATTTGCCTGGTGAAAATCGTCTTTTTTCCGACAAAATTTGACCGGTAATTTCCTTCCGAAGTGATCAAAATGACAAAAATTGTACATACTGCAAATGTACTAAATTGACTGACTTTTGAAAGTCAAGGTGTTAAAATTAACAAAGCACCGTATAGTCATATGACAGAAATTGAAATTTCTCCAAAAAGATTATAAGTTCGGACTCTCCACAGAGAGCGGGTTGTAGACTTTTTTAGTTTTGAAAAAAGCCGATCAGTTATGAGTAAACCTAGGATTGTTTTAAAATTGTGGTCCTTTGCCAAACAAAGGTATCATAAGGGTAAGATTTACCCTGTGCAAGACCCTTAGTGGTTGTGATTTCCTCGTTAGTATATCCAATAAGATTTCATATATGTTGTATTTATTTTATTGAGTCATTTTAATTGTTAGCTAACGCCGTTTGTTATTAAGTGGACACGATTCAATTACACTTGGTGCATATTACAACTTGTGTGTGTGTAATATATATATAACACATTCCCAAGTGGCTTGGTTTAAAAAGGCATGATCGAAAACGTTTTAAACTTGAGTTTGACTTGATTACTTAACAATCTAATTTGATTATATATTTGATTGAATTTGAATCAAATTATGATCACAACAGCTCACAAGCGGCTCGACTTATTGGCACAATTTTTTCATTTGTGTCATAATAGCGAACGTAGAACCGGTCTTGGCGACATGTATCGATGAGAGCAAAACTGAGGCATTGGGTCTTTTAGGCAAAATTTTCCAAAGTGCGTGCTTGGAAAAATGAGGTGCATGTATAGGCTATGGCCACACGCCGCATGAATGGAAAATGACTGCTCATATGAATTGAGGTTTTAATCAATTAATTAAATGTGTATTATATTAATTTAATCAGGTAGCTAGTGAGTTACAGCTCATCATTACCCAAATTAAACTTATCAAATTTTGCCGCGTAAAGAATGATTCTTTGTGGATAGATGACAATATATATGATTAAGTCTACTTTATGCCTTCTGTACATGGGACAAAATGGCTTCTCCATATCCCCATCTATCATTTAATTTGACATTTTTGTCGTAATTCTTTCCAAAACGTACAATTCATGAGGTATATTTCAAGTATACATTTCATAGCGTTCGTTAATCCCTATATGCTATGTGTAATGATAAGAGTACAATGTAGAGATATAGGCCCGGGTTAGTCCATGATTGTTAGCTGATAACGATTAGCTGTTAGCTGATTGAGTTTAATTAGAGGGTATAATTAGTGATAACATTAGCTGATTGTAGAAAGGTGTTTGATAAATTAGCTGTTAGCTTATAACTGTTTGGTATAATTTTTTCTAAAAAACCTAATTGAAAAAGTTGCTTTGAGCAAACTTTTTAAATTTTAGCATTTTGGAATTGATCTTTTAACCAAATCAAACAATTAATAGTGGTCAAATAAACTAAAATTGACTGATAGGCTTATATTTTACCAAACAGGGCCATAATATAAAAAAGATAATAAGTAATTTATTAATAGTGAGTTCTTACTTCTTAATACAATTAAAGAGTGACATAAATAGGGTCGGCTCTATAGTGGTCGAGGAGTGTACTAAATCTAAGAAATCCTTCCATTTGTTGATGAGGGTTTCTATTTATAGTATCGGAGATATGTCGAGTCTTTTGCTAACGAGGCTAACATGATAGTGTAGCATTGGAAACTAGGGTCGTTCATGACACGCGTTGACCCTTAATGTGACGTTCAAAGTAGTAGCAACGGAAGTGATTATTTTGTCGTCCTCTCGATCTAGGTGACTGGTTTCTCAGCCTCCAAGCATGGACTATATTTTCAACCATGTTATTAATATACCTATCGTGTTACCCCATCAAACTTAACTCTTTAGATATTGTTGCGTCTACTTTTGGTACTTCAGTTATTCGCAAATTGACGATTTTGATCAATTTTGTTTATACTCCATTAATCGGAGGTTAGGGTGGAATTAAAACATTATTGACTCATTCGTAGTTTGGTAATAGAGTACGGGGAGGGTGTGTATATGAGATGATATAAAAGCTTAGATAAAGAAAGGTGGACAGTATGTTGATGAAAATGAACAATATTGAAGTAGTCTGATGGATATTTAGGAGACACCGAAATGAATCATATGATTGTCGCCATTGAATCGTAATCGGGATCCTCCGTATGCGGGACTTGAAAAGTGGGTCGCTCCGTTCCGCGTGAATACGGAAAGGGAAAGGCAACGGTGGCCTGGGACTTCTCTTCAGTCTTCAGTTAACGATGTGAAGTGTCAAATGTGAACACAAAAAGGACCAAGTCTTGACGACAATTGACACAAACTAAAATAACGTTGTGCGTCCGAGATTAACTCAATGGTTCAGTAGACAGATTTAAAAAAAAAATCAATGTTCAAACTTCGACAATAACAGTGTGAGAATTATGCTCAAAGTGAATAGATTCTCTTGTGCGTACCGACATTTGACATGTTTGCTGAACCATTGAATCACGTAATTTATATCTCTCAAGTACTCTATCAGGTTAAAATGTGGGGCCACAACGTTGTTTGCTTTGTGGTCTTTATAACGACAACCTTCCTCTAATCTTGTGGAAATTTAACGAACCCCGAGAAATTAATACGGCTATTGCCAAGAATTTCAAGAGTTTTAATTTGACGAGCATGACTAATGTAGCCAGTCTTATCATTATATATACTGCAATAAGTTCATCAAAAAGATATACCAATATGATTAACCATTACTTTTTACAAATTTTCTTCTTCTTCTTTTATAGATAAAATCAATGTATAAAATAATATTGTTAAATTTGATTATACGCACAAAAACGTAATCTAGTTAAGAATAAATATTTATTACTTATATGAAAAAAATGTAATACTTTTACGTTTTGATTTAAAAGTATTATATTTTTTTTATTATAAGTAACAAACACTTGCCAATATTACTTGAAAAATGTAATACTTTTACATTTAAGCATATAAAGTATGGCATTTGCATATTGATTGGACTCGGCCTGATCTATCTTACTGATAAGGATCCATGAGACGCTGTTACACAATTTTGACCCATTATCTTTTATTTAAGTTATTAAGTTTTTTTTTTTTTTTTTTTTTGTGTGAAATGATAAAATACCCAACACGGCTACACGTTTTGGACAGGAAGGGTGCTGACTTGTTCATTCATGATCTCCGCCCAACAACCCCCTAGTCATATGGTGTTTGGACTCCCGTCCTACTTGTATATATTCGTCCTTTCAACTATTGGTCTATGTCCCAAGAGTTAACCAGTTGTTTTGTGAACATACTACTAGACTAACGTTTAACATATTGAAGAGAAGACGGATGCCCTATTTCATTGGTAGTTTTCGCTCTGACAACGTTGGTGGGTGATCGCATGACGGCGGCGATCACATTACCAAAGAAGTAACCAACGTGACATATGTTGTTCTTAAACGACAATAAATATATATATGTTCATACCATACCTTTTATTCAACGAAGGCGTGTAACTAGCTAAAACCCTACATGCATGCATATATATAGCGCATTTATTACTGGAAAATGTTAAAATAATGCCAAAACAAATCCGGTAGGTACGCCTCTATCAATCAAAACAACAAATACCTATGCATGGGAATTCTTTTAATTTATTTGTTTTTATATATATGGTTCCTCACATAATACTTATCTCTCGCCTAATCAATTAGTTAGACATATACACATAGATACTGATTGCTCACAAAAGACAGAATTTCCCGCTTCAAGGGTTCTCGTACCCTAATATAGTAAGACAGTAAAGAAATAAATTATGATAACTCGACACTGTTTTAGGTGGGAGAAAAACCAATGTTTGGTGCTCGATCACTAAGAACCCATCACATTGAATGTTACTCACACACAGAAATTAATTTTAATTTTCCGGTAATAAGGTAGAGTATCATATTTTAATTTTAAAGTAATGCATTTTTAACTCAAACTCGAACCCTCTGAATAAACATATATGGAGCAATACCTAATTATCTTACTAGGTGGGTAAATTATTAAGGTTTTAATTTGAATAGTAGAACGCTTGCAAGGGTAGACCCGATTTTTTTATTTTGTTTATATATAGGAACAAATATTAAAATAAAAAATGATTTGAAAAAATATCATACATCTCATTATTAATATATTTAAAATATGATAATGATAACGGTTGATTATGGATGAAAAATAAAATAAGGAGTACGTAACATGTGGGTAAAAGAAAGCAAACAACCAATAGTACACCACACCATCTTACAAAGGCAGATTCAATCCCAAGACCTTTCATGAGTTGCATAACTTAATACCTACGATAACTCATCTTTAATTTCCTATACTTTTATAGGTATTTTGTACTTATACTCTATTTTCAGTATATATAATATATAAACTATAATGTGCAATCCAACTATTAATATAAGTTTTAGTTGAGATAAAGTATATGTTTTAATTTGGTATCAGAGTCAACCGATGTCAAAGGTAATAGCCTATAGAAAAAATAATTGGCCACCACTTAGGGAGCGTGTTGAACATATATAAATATATAAATATAAATGTGCGGACATAAAGAGTATAAACATAAATGTGTGGACTATGGTCCACTGTTTGCTTGAAGCCCATAGAAAAGTAATTGACCCGCACACGTGAGAGACCTGTTGGAGCATTATAATATTATAAAATAAATGTGGAATCATCAGTTTAACTTTTAATTGAAATGAAGCACATACTTTAATTCTCTATACATATTACTATATATGATAGTATATTTAGGCTAATATATATATAGTAATAGTATAGTATATATATATATTAACGTAGGTAGTATTGTATATATAGCGGTATGATCTGACCTATAATTGTAGATATATAGGGGTGAGGTGGGGGCACCTGCACCACTGTGTCTGCCCTGAATGCCTTGGAATATATGTTAGAACTAACAAAGATACACCAACATTGTTATACATATTATTATTGGATATAACAAAGTATTATATTGATAGTAGTCGTCAAATCGAAAAAATACAATACAAGTATAAATGTATAATTGAATACAATAATAATCAAACCTAGCTTCATAACATTCCGGGACTGTTATCATCATTTTGATCTAGCTAGCTAGCTTCTAATTGCTTTAATTTGATCATGTTAATTCTAAAAGGGATCGAACGAAGACCAAGAAATCTCTTAAACTAGATCTTCAATAATACTACGTTATACTAATGAAAGGGAAATCAATTATGTCCCATGATTTCTGCGTCGTCAATCAACTGGCCGGTGAATTAATGAAGCTTTTTTCCGATCCCATCCAGTCATGACAAATGGGTTCAAGGTTTTTGACCATGCTGCAAAGGTTAAGGTTGGTGGTGCTTTCCATTTTCATGCGACCATCATGCGCACTGCTCATCCATAAGCGATGCACTAAGCGGCGGCGGCGGCGGCGAACAACTCTTTTTTGACGTTTCCAACTCCATTAATGTTTTTGTTTTGTCATCATCATTAATATTAATATTAATATTAATGTTTGAGGAACCACCTCCTTCTTCCACTTTCTCTTCTCTGTAATGATGATGGTGCTGCTCCTATTGGCCGTCGATCAAACGCTCGGAAACTCCCAGATATCACGTATATCCGGCAAAGACTCATTTCATGCCTTAACTGCATATATATACACGGCGGCGTTTATGATTAGGTAATTACGAGGTTTAATTAAGTTGTGCAGTTTAATGATTGATATATATATATATATATAATATTATATATATATATATATATATATATGGGTACCTTTGGAACAGTGGAAGTGGGCATTACTACTTCTTCAATGGCCCGATACTCATTCATCTTCCATTTCGTCTTTCTTCCACAGGGCGCCTTTTCCATTGTAGAAAACCATGCTTTTCTTAACTCCGACTCACCTTGTTCCCCACCGGCGGGTACACGTGACTCTGGGGAACCCCAGTAGGCCCACTTACCGAGATATAGCCTCCGACGATGGGGCAGGATCCAGCGTTCTCTGGCGCTGCCAGACGGCGCTACACATCTGCGCAGAACAGCCAATCACCTCTTACTGTCATGTACTGTGAGCCAACGCAAAGCGAGTTTAGTATACGGTAAACTGGCGTACCAATTCTGATACGCATCCAGAGCGCTACAGCCCCACCGATACGCCACAAGGGATAACATCTAATATGTGTATAAACATATTATTATAAAAATACCAAAACCAGTTAATATGTTCATAGCGAATAGAGTGCAAATGAAAAATGATACGAGACAACTAGACAAGAAGGTAGATAAGTCTAGGGTTTCTGCTATAACCACGCGGGAAAGTGCTTCAATGCCATTCGGCATCGAGAATCCTGCTATTAGATAATAGATGGCACATAGATAGAGTTACGACAGGTGTACTGATATCCCACCCTCTCCCCTACAACAGGGAATACACTACAGAAAAACGAAGGAGAAGGTTTAGAAAAGGAGAGTAGTAGCGATATGTATCATTGTTATTGGCTTACAGCGAAGGAAACAAGCGTCTTACATTAGGGCCATAATACAACAGAATCACAATACCTTCATACTTCACAAGACTTCTGATAAGCAGCGTAGATAGCAGGAAATATCACCAGTGTGAGAAGCTATTCCGCATATAAACCCCATTAATATCGCAAATACTGCGTACGCGTCTCGCTGCTAAATAAATGAGATTTATGCACAGTATAAAATGCCATTAAGATCCTCCATCCATGGACTGGTATTACTAACATAAAGACTAATTAATAATCACCAGAGTCAAACTAATACAACAGAGTGATGGTAATAATTTATTAGTACATCGAGATATACAATAAGTGAAGATACGATTGACAAAAGGCACTTCAACTCTTAAAGTGATTTCTTCTTCTCACCCAAACAGGTGGAACATTAATCAATCCATAATTGATTAATTTCTACTAGCTCACCGTGTTGCAATGAAGGGAATATAAATGCTTTCACCATGAGTCGTATGGGATGTACTACGATTTGAGGACCCAATGTGACAAGCGCGGAAATGAAAACACACATGGTGATATGTTACCTCTAACAACAAGTCTCTTCAACCAAGTGACTCTACCTAACACGAGTATGACGATGAGTGCGTCTAGGAACAAATTCCATACGCGGATGATATCTTCGTCTGCTGATAGAACACTATGACATCTATATAGTGTTAGTTTGACGTCATTACCAAAGTATCTTATCTCATTAAGATTGACAACCACGTCCAGTACGTCAATCATTAGTATACAGATCATCACAAAAATCATTAGTAAATTAGATGTAACCTACTGTATCTCTCCCCACATGAGCGCGCGTGCGATAGCAATTGCTTAAACAAGAATACAGGATCTTGAATTATCAAAAGCTATTGCGATAAGCTGAAATTTTCTGATCCTCGAACCATCAGCTCATGATATCTCTATAGAAGGACCGCACACACTAGTTCTTAGCTACGCTTCACTATGATGGAGAGCTCCATCCAATGTATTGTTAGCGAACAATTAGAATAACCATATCACAATGTCTTCTAGATCGGATAGATGAGTGTCCCTGAGTAATAGAATTATAAATTGTTCATCTAATAAAAGTGATTACTCCTTTTAATATTATAGTTTAATCTTTATATAATAGGATAATGTTAAGTACAAATGAATATGCATATGAGGGCAATATTTTCTATATGAAGGAGACTTCTCTATTAAAATTCATACAGTTAATAACCATTCAGGAATACCCATTAGAAAACTACAAATAAAAAAAAAATAATTCAATATTTATAATATTAAATGTTCTGCTCTATATAACGATGTAGAATACAGAACACTTATTAACAACATGCCACATAATGCGAAATATTCTAACATATTTTAAGATAATAAAGTACACAAACATCCCGAGATTCCTGCAAAATGGCGTCCCTACAAAGTCATCCGGAACAGATCTCCTTTGTGTCAAGTATATGATCGTATAAAATTCAATACTATAATTACTTACCAATATTACAATTCGCAAACTACCTAGATAACACAAGATATATTCTCACAGTAAAGTCAACGCACGTCCACGCTTACCAACGAGCAATCGGTACCACCTAAACCTATTATCGTTGTCCAATTCCTCTATCAAAGGTCACGCACGATAAGCGTAAAAAAAAACTCATCAAATTTACTCATTTATAGCACCACACTATAAATTAAAAATAACTGAACTCACCAATTAAACAAAATAGAATAAAATAAATAGTTAAGAGCCTATTAAAATAATATCATAGCGATTTGAAAGTTAATAAAATCAATCCAAATAATTAATTAATATACCTATGACATAGTACGAGGGATCCCAAATTAATAACTAAAATTGAGTATAGATATGACAGTTTCATGATCTATGAAATCTGCTGATACTTCTAAATCAGTTCTCAGTCAACCACATCTATCTACGGAGGTTCAATATATTCGGAAATGAATAAATTATCACAGAGAAAAACCATCAAAGTGGGGGCCTATGGAAGCACAGGCGGACCGAGCACTGACACTGTGTCTATCGATTTCGTGCCTTGGATATTTTGAGCTACAGATGAGAAAGAAGTATCTATTATATACCTAGAAAACTATATATGAGAAAGTATGAAATCAGCAGACGCGAAGTCCGAATGGTGCGAGGACATACAGGATAGATGATGTCACAGAGAATGCGAAGAGAAACTGCTTACTTATATATTCTTTTATTCTATGTCTTATTCGAAAATTTGTCTATATTCTCTTATCTATTACTATTTTGGTGTAAAATACAAATGACATACTCCTCATACTTATATCTTATTGCTTCTTTTGTTTAGGTCACCTGTTTATGAGTTAATATATTTATAACCTGTTTAACACACTGTATACGTAATAATTATCTCTTTCCCCTTTGTATTCATTATCTATTTAGATATGTATCCAATTTTTTTTCATATTTAATAATTATTTGATATATTCAATTGATTTTAAAGATATATACAATTTTTCTAACTGTTAATAATATTTTGTTCAACTCATCTAAAAATAATAGCTTTTTATTGAGATTCATTAGACCAAGTGCAACTGTTGTTCAGAAGTCTGAGAGGACAAAGTCCTATTTTCATGTGTTGTCTTGTATTAGAGAGTAAAAGATAAAAAACTAATTATACCTCAAAATATGCAATATTCGAAGTTCATAAATCAATTACATAATGTAACCACGAACCACAACCTGTTTTCTAGAAAACATGAACTACATGTGTATTACAACTAGTATCTTTGTTTGCCAAATACAACTCTTTATAAATATAATTCTTGCAAATATTAAATCATGTTCTATTACAAATCTACTCATTTAAAATACTAATTTCATTATATCGACCCAATCGCACATGCACCTCCGGTTGGAAGAGAAACATATTTTCGTATTGCAAAGAAGTAATATAAAAATTTTTCGATTTTTGCCAGAAATTTTCTAATTAGATACCTGAACTTATAAAAAAATGCAATCAAACCAATTTAACATTTTATTACAAGTAATTTAATGTTAAAAGTGATTGGAATCTCACATCAATATATATTTTGCTGACTTAGATTCCCAATTCACAACCAGGACTATGTGTTCTAATGCTACCCGGTTGGACTTCCATTTGGAATATTGTTCGATCAGTGGAGGTGTTATTGAGGTGTTATTGGTTCTTTGTGTTTCAGTAGGTTGAGAAATATATATGAACAGATACTACAATGTAATAGAGCCAGTACCAATAAAAAAAAATTCCCCAATTCACATAATAATATATTAAAACACAATAATGTAATATAATAACCAGAATAATTTATTTTAAAATTAAAAAAATGATTATATCATATATTTAAATTTTAAAACTAAAACTAAAAGTAAATTTTTTTTTATTCGGAACCGAAAGCGAACCACATACATGTCTACCCATATATATAAGACATAAAAGTAACATACATTACAAGATGAAATTGATCCATTGATAATAAGATCCATGTGAAATTGATTAAATTTGAGAATTCTTTAACATAACAATCCAAGATGATTTCTATCCACCCAAAAAATGGAATGGTTACTTGTATCTACGTTTCCCTTATATTAGATTTTTTGGCATAGTGATGAGATCCCTTTTATTTTGTAGTATAAAATGGATGTGATTGCATTGAAGAATGTCATGAATTTGTGGTGTAGTGTAGAAGATGTACATTCCAAAAGTTGCAACGATTATCCATTTATCCCAGCTAAGCTGCTAGCTGCTCCACCCTACCAGACACAACATTTTTATTATTCATATGTTGTTATACCACGCCAAAATGTGCATCATACTCTTTACCATGGTGTGCCAGGGCAAAGAAAGTAGGCATAATCTACCAATATCACAATTGTACAATGCCCGATTATTTTCTGAGGTATATGATGTATGTAACATCTTAATTTGGATGTAGTTGTATGTCGCATCCCGAAATAGCTGAACACATTTATACAATATTTATCATACACTAACATCAAAGCTAGAGAGTCAGTCAATAGCAGAGCCACCTTCAGATGCATATGCACACGAATAACATTTGGACACCCAGTGTCAATGGTGTCCGACTTATAACTATAACACCAGACATTTAGACTATACATAAGACGATCTATAATGAAAATCTATATTAAAAATAATAAAAAATATCTATATATACGAACCAAATTAAATTAATAATCGTGATTGAGAGTAGAATACGCTTCAATTTATATGTCCTTTATTCTGACTATCGCAATTAGTAGAGAATAATTATATAATAAATAATTTTAGCAACAATCAGGAACTATATATCAAGCAATATATCCTCACGGTATATAGAAGGGATCAGGTGCGAGGTGTGGATTCCCGTCGGGTTGTGCGGTGGTGGACATAC
>VALG01013364.1:8290-34919 GCA_009835305.1 Ipomoea purpurea
CTAGAACTCTAACTACTCTTTCAAACTTCCTTATATATCTTTTTACAATCGTTTACCTCTAAAATAATTTTCTGAAATACCTATAGATTCCATTTAATTCATTATTAGTTTGTTTATTACCTATTATTAGATAGTTTCTAAGGTAGGAACAGCTAACAAGGAAATATTGACTTGCAAACCGATATATTACTGAACGCGGTAGAAATTCTGATTTTGTTACTCTTTTCGTTACCTGAGCCTAAATATACCAAACATAGTTGCCTGCCATAATCGCATACGTGTGCGTATCCCAGTTCCTGCCACTCTTATCCAGGAATAAGAATTTATGAAGGTTATATTTGGTCCAAGGGGTGATTTATATGAGTACCGATATACAGATTTAATCATTATCAATGGTATGTCTGCTGCATAATAGCTCCAAGCATTTCAAGTTCACCTTTCAAAATTACCTTTCATTAATTTTGTACGAAGTTCTTTTCAAAGCAAAACATCCATTTTCAAGCTTGTATATTATTGGACAGTTCACACATATCCTCCGAAGACCAACATTATATTTTATCCTTCTTTGTCATCTTCAAGGATTCCATACTCCTGAGGTAATATATGCCTTGTTTGATAGCGTATCTAAAACTCTCCATGGATACATTACAAGGAGGCTAGCCTGAAAGGATAAAATTTTCGTGATCGATTTATCCGACTTGTGTCATCTGAGTGTAGAGTCTGGAGAGAAAACAAGACCAGATGGAGAAACTATTATGCACAAATACTAGACCATATATTGCCTGCCCAACATCCATTGTTGAGCTTCCTTGTCATTTTGCCCAGTCTCTTGTAGAGGAAGCAACCCAGAAACCCATTAGTGCACCAAAAAGCAAAGCACCCACAGTAGCGGATGCACTTATAAGCAGTCTCCCAGATTAATTTTTCTTATTATTTTGTCTTGAGCTGAAATTAAGAAATAATACATTTTATAACATTGTAAGCAACCAATTAATGAAGTACAAAAACAAAAAGATGAGAGAGATAGGAAAAGAGAAATAGATTCGGGAACTGTATGACTTAGCATGCTAAACATAATAACAGTGTTTTAATATTAAATCATTACACCAAAACCATGCCCTGAAATGACATTCAAAATTTTATTGTAAGAGAGAATATCTACTCAATATTTTCTTATTTTACTTTATTATACAAGGCTATTACACCAAGTACTGGGAAATACATTTCAATATATTTGGGGCTCAAGTTATTTCCAGAGTGTTTTAACTTGAAAAGGCGCAGAAAGAAGCATCTGACTTGTCAAATATCAGATGCAAGACAAGATTCTTTTTCGATAATGCATTACACAAATAAAAGAAAGTTGATACAAGTCCTATACTTACATTCTGACATAAAAGCAAACTCATTGTAAACCTCTGCAATAACATTGACCAATTTGGTGTGTCCTCTTTGTAGCATCTCTCTTTTCAGACACTTTAATTGCAACTCATATAAATGTTCCAAAACCTAACAATATGAACAAAAAGACACAGATAGTGCATAATTACAAGTAACATCAACTTCTAAATTTCCTTTAATAGAGACAAGTTAAACAGTGTGTGGGTATTTAAGGGAATATAATCATAGAATGAAGTGAAAATTTGGAAATCTCATGAAAAAATTAAAATCTGAACTATTCATTTTATATTATTATTTGACGGACATTTTTTTAGTACCCATTATAGGCCTAACTTATTGGCTCTTATTAGTATATATATAGTAGGTAGATAGATAGATAGTTGATAGAAGATAACAACATCAACAACACTACCAACTGTTTTCACCAATTTAGTAAGCTAATAATACATTTAAAAACAAAGCTTACCTGTTATGAAAGTATAAAGGCAGCACGACATCCACCACAAAACTCATTTTTATTCGATTCTTCTTAAATACCTCCTATTGGCCTCCCCCTTTGGATGAAAAGCAAAACATCATGATCTATGGATTAGAAATTAATCATTGAATTTGAAATAAATTTGGATTATTACAATTAAGGATTAAAATATTAGAATCTTATTTCCACGTTTTTATAGATAAAGATAGCTAGAGAAACTTAATAGCACAACTAATGTGTCATTTCCGTACTCTCACTGGTCTTCTTGAATACGCTTGCAGACGACATAAATTGGTCTGAACATTCAATAAATTGATTGACTTGATGTAGCTATAATCTGCAAAATTAGTAGGAATCTCTTTTACACCGTTGTAACCCATGTACATGAAGGCTAGATACTCGAGGACAGGAAAATGACCACTAGTGGCTTCCCAACATTGTAGATGACAACTAGTTGGACCAAGAACTTTAATCCATGAAACCCTCCATCTCTAGGTTCCCATTTCGGCCATGAACAGACCAAGCTCCGAATTTGAGTTCCTCGAGCTTAGATAATGTACCAAAAAGATCCACACCCTTCCATCTTAAATTTGTATCGAAGAGTTGCATCTTCTTAAGATTTGGCAAAAAATTATCTAGGCTCGAGTAACCCCATAAAATGAAGAGTTCTAAACTCCGGTTGATCTATGCCACACAACAACAGTTCTTCCAATTTATATAAATAGGCAAGGCTTTCAAACAAATTGTGAGCTTTATTGCATTCTGAATTATGAGCTTTATGGAGCTATTTATGGTTAGGAATAAATTGGAATATATTCCATGCAAAGGATCAACCGATTATGAGATTGAATAATATATTAACGGCAAGAATTAGAATTGATAGTGTGTGAGTTGTATTTAAGCATTTGTTAACAGCCACAAAATTCAACGGTGTTTTCTCTCCTCAACAACGATGGCGCAACCGGAATTAGGTATGTGCAACCGTATTATAAGTGTTTGATTGTTTTTTGTTAGTCTGTGCATCAATTTTGTTAAGTCGTTGTGTTGCGTAAAAGAAGTGTATGCAATGGATTCCACGTGTGTGTAATGAGGGCATGAGGAAGGAGTTGAATACAAATCAGATTACGTTTACTACGTACCGCGTGAGTTTTTAAAAGTTGAATATGCAATCAGGCATTGTGTTTTGATATGATATGTTGTTAGCTAACAAGACATTGGGTAAAAAAACATGGTAGAGGTTTGTATTAGAATATGCAAGTTAGGTTGACGCCTGTGCAAGTTTTTTGGGTTAGTCTTTGCGAGTTAATTCCTTAACCTGGACAAGTAAGTCACAAAAGGTAATAGCGTTATATGCGCAGCCTGTGCATGCTATGTTATTTCCGTGTGCAAGTTAGGACTTCATGATGTGCAACTGAGTTTGTGAGCATGTGCATGTGACGCCTTAGCATTTAGTTCAGACTGATTTTGTAATTGCTAGTAATTATTTATGCAAATTTAAGTTGATGAAAGTAACAACATGCATTTTATGTTTTTCCCATGTGCAAGTTAAGAATTTATGCTGTGCAACTGAGTTTGTGAGTATGTGCATGTGACGCGTATTCATTTAGTTCCGACTGATTTTGTAATTGCTACTAATTATTTATGCAAATTTAAGATGATCAAAGTAACAACATGCATGCTAGGTTTTTCACATGTGCAAGTTAGAACTTTAGGCTGGGCAACTGTGTTTGTGAGCATGTGAATGTTACGGCTAAGCAATTAGTAACGGCTGACTTTATAATTGGTACAAAATATGTATGCAAATTAAAGTTGATGAAAGTAACAACATGCATTTCAACAATTGTAGTGTGACATAAGTACATGATTTGTGGTTTGTTGGATACGAAACATATGTTAAGGTGAGTGCAGTGCACAGCCAACCGGTGAAAAAAAAAAATCAGAAAAGGATTGCAGGATGGATATTAGTCCTCGAGGTACGAAATTTTGGTATACAAAATGCGACCGTAGCCTGAGACCATATGAAGGCCAAATTTTTTATACAATGGAAGATGGAATCCAATTCTATACGAAGTATGCTGCAACAACTTAGAACCCAACACACAAGAACGCACAAACGCCAGACCTACTACCAATTTCTTTTTAAAAAAAAAAAAAAAAAAAAAAAGAACCACACCCCTTATAAACCCCAATCTCACAAACCATAAAAACGAAAAGCATCAAATCGATATATAAAATAACAACACACCAACATTAAATAGACCATAACATCTTACAATTATAATTCACCTAGCAAAATAGCTTTACGTGAAAAATAAAAACCAAACTACAAAAAACCTTCATAAACACAACGAAAACATCTTTGAAGTGGGAGAATTGCAATATCCTCGCAGATTTACCAGGTGTCTGGTGCTTAGTGCTTCCAAGAATTTCAAGTTCCATCCCTTTCAAAAAACCTTCATTAATTTTTACAAATTCTTTTAAAAGCAAACATCCCATTTCAAGCTTGTATACAGTCGCAAATCCCCCCAGAACCAATTATATGTTCTTCATTCAAGATTCCAACTTCCTGATAATTAATATCCTTTGAACAGTATGGCAAATCTCCATGGCATTACAATTGAGGCACCTGAAAGGATAAAATTTTGTGACGATTTTCACTGTCACTGAAGGTAGAGTCTGGAGAGAAAACAAAGAGCCACACCTAACTCAAAATGATCTTTAAATGGACCAGATGGAGAACTATTTGCACAAATACTGGGCCATATATGCCTGCCCCAACATCCATTATTGCGATTTGCGAGGCTTCCACTGTCATTTTTGCCCACAGTAGCGGATGCACTTATAAGCCAGTCTCCCAGAATAATTTTTCTTTATTATTTTGGCTCTTGAGCTGAAAATTAAGAAAAATACATTTTATTAACATTGTAGAGCAACAAATGAAGGGAAACAAAAAAAATTGAGAGAGATAGGAAAAAGAAAATAGATTCGGGGAACTGTATGACTTAGCATGCTAAACATAAGAGCAAAACATGCCCTGAGATTGACATTCAAAATTTTATTTTTATGGAAGAGAATATCTACTCAATATGTTTCTTATTTTACTTTATTATACAAGGCTATTAGAAAACCAGGTATATGATAATGTCCCAGCAGCATAAGTAACTTAAGTATAAAAGCATTACACCAAGTACTGGGAATACATTTCTAATAATATGGGCTCAGGTGATTCCAGAGTGTTTTAACTTAGAAAAAGGCAGAAAAAGAAGCATCTTTTATATGCATTACACAAATAAAAGGAAAAGTTGATAGAAGTCCTATAACTTACATTTGCTCCTTACACATGCAAAGCAACTCATTGTAAACCTCTGCAATAACATTGACCAATTTTGGTGTGTCCTCTTTGTAGCATCTCTCTTCAAGACACTTTGCAATCTGAATAAATGTTCCAAAAACTAACAATATGAACAAAAAAGACACAGATAGTGCGTAATTACAAGTAACCATCACTTCTAAATTTGTTTTAATAGAGACAAGTTAACAGTGTGTGGGTATTTTAAGGAATATAATCATAGAATGGGAAGATAAATTGGAAATCTCAAGGTCGGAAAAATTAAAACTGAATTCCATTCCATTTTATTATTTGACGACATTTTTTAAGTACCCATTATAGGCCTAACTTTTATTGGGTTCTTATTAGTATAGCAAGTAGATAGATAAATAGATAGATAGAAAGATAACAACATCAACAACACTACAACTGTTTTCACCTTTTTTTAGTAAGCTAATAATACATTTAAAAACAAAGCCTTACCTGTTATGAAAGTTATAAAGGTAGCACCGACAATCCACCACAATTTATCAAGTTAATCTTTTTAACTTACCTGTTAGAAATTACAACATAATGCCACAACTAATTTGTCAATTTCCGTACTCTCGCTGTTCTTCTTGAATACGCTTGGCAGACGACATAAACTGGTCTGAACATCCAATTTTTAAATTGATTGACTTGAGAGTAGCTATATCTGCCAAAATCAGTAGGAATCTCTTTTTACACCTGTTTGTAACCATGTACATGAAGGCTTAGAACTCGAGGACAGGAAAAATGAGCACTAGTTGGGCCTCCCAACATTGTTAAATGAAAAACTAGTCATGGCCAAAAAAACTTTAATCCATGAATACCCTCCATCTCTAGTTCCAATTTTCGGCCCATGAACAGACCAAGCTCCGAATTTGAGTTCCTCGAGCTTAGATAATGTACCAATAAGAACATCCATCTCATCTTAAATTCGTATCGAAGAGTTGCAACTTCTTAAGATTTGGCAAAAAAATTATCTAAGGCTCAGTAACCCCATAGAATGAAGAGTTCTAAACTCCGGTTGAAGATCAATGCCAAAAACAACAGTTCTTCCTAATAAAATTACGCAGGCTTTCAAAACCATTGTGAGCTTTGCATTCTGAATGATGAGTGCCTTAACTTCCAAATGTCTTAAGATTGTGGATTCTCACAAACAGCTCCTTAGTGTACAATCTCCTATAATCCCAAAAATCTAAACCTCTCCAAATTTATGATGATTGATCTTGGAGGAACTAATGCAATGCCTTCCCTTAATAAAGAGATGCCTAGTTGAGGTAATCCACAGATTCCAAGGGAATCACAGGATGAATAACTATGAAAGTTCTAGCTTTCTGTAGATTCCTTAACATGAACAAAGGTAGAGAATGAGAATAATTCAAGTCAAAGCAATTTTTAACCATCTCAAATGCACTAGACCTGCAATCTCCAGTAAAATATCAAGGAATCCATGTAGCACCAATGCCCTTAAGAACTTAGAATGCATATGCAATAGACTAGTTATAGCCGTATATATCAATGAATGAAGAGGTGTTGCTAGAAAAATACGAGTTAAACACTTGTAAACTACAAATTCTTGATTGAGTATTCCATGGTTGAGATATACGAGAAGAGTTTTACTGGCGGAATACCCTTATACCTCAAACCCATGCCATTACCCTGCTTAGAATATAACAGATTCTTTCCCCTCTGTGCTTCTTCTCAAGGCTAATTCACGTAAAGACAGATCATTTTTTTTATATGCTTTTGATAATCCACCTATTATATTTCTCTGTTCACAAATTAGAACAAGAATTTCTATCTACAAGATCTTGTAAAGACTTCCTTGCCACATCTTCTAAACCTCTCAGACTCAAAACCTTTAGAAATCCTTCTGAAACCCAAAAGTTAACAATCACATCTTCATAAGCCTCATAGTCTTCTGGAAAACACCCAAATGACAGAAAAAAAGCTTAAGATGATGAGGTTAAGAAGGTTGTAACTCAAATGAATGATGTTCTCAGACAGCTGATTAGAATGATCTAAACTTAATGTAGGAATATTTTTTGCAATATGCTTCATTCATTAATTGTTTTTTTGGAGCTTGAGAGGAGGCCAGCAGCCACAGTAATTGCAAGAGGTAATCCTTTGCACTTCTTTCTCTCTAGCAATTATGTCAAATTTAGGGGACAATATTATTCTCTCAGACAACACCTTGCAAAAAAGATCCCAACTTTCATATGATCCCAAAAAACACTTGTTATGACAAAAGTTACTACCTGGAGAAACGTATGCAGCTACATTTTTTAGTCGAGTGGTCAATAAGACTCGACTTCCATTGTTGTCATCCGGGAAGCATTTCTGTAAATCACCCCAAACGTCTATACTCCATATGTCATCTATAAAAATCAAATACCTTTGATGTTTTAGACATCTGTAGACTAGCTCAGCCAATTCTGTGTTGCTAGTTTCATCGTTTTTACAGACCCCTCGGCCAAGAGAATGAAGAAGGCCTTGGAACACTTGTCTCGGGTTATAACTCCTGTGAGATAGTAACCCAAGCTTGACAATCAAAGTGAGAAATGATTGAAGCATCTCCGTAAATTTTTCTAGCTAAGGTGGTTTTACCGATGCCTCCCATCCCCACAATTGAGACAATTTCTTGTTTTTGAGGATTGCTGCTTCAGCTTGTCCATTATCATGGTGAACTCATCATGGCAGCCCAACATTTTGATTGCAGACTTGGAAGTTTGCTGCAATGAATCACCAACTGTAATATTGTCGCGTTGTGGCCTTGTAGGAGAAGCAGCAGCATTATTGTTTTGTGAGCTTTTGGATTGGTCTTTTGCATTCTTGAGCTTCAACATCTCTTTCTTGATGTAAGATGTGAGCTTAATTCCTAGCGTGATGATTTCACTAATCCTTTGCCTAGCCTCAATCCGTTGCTTCATGTATTTATTGAGATAAGATTCTCTCAATTCTTGTCTGATTATACTTTCTGCTTCATAACAACATACACCTCCTTTGTTCATCCTTGCTCTTTTGTAAACCCTTTTTCTCTTGCTCATCCTTGATCTCTTGTTCATCTTCACTCTCCTCTTCATCCTCGATCTCTAGTTCATCCTCACTTTCTTCTTCATCCTTGCTCTCTTCTTCATCTTTGCTCTCTTCTTCATCTTTGCTCTCCTGTTCAGCATCACTTTCTTCTTTTTTATATAAATTTTTGTAATAGATGTTATGACGATAAAAGATAGTATGATGCTGTGTGCAAAAAGATTTAACCCTTTTCTTTATATGAGCCGGCATGCCTGATACCGGCAGCATGAAGTGCTTGGGTAGGATACGCAACATAGAATTGAAATCCATAGTTTTCATGTCTTTAATTGCTCGATTCAAGATTGGGAGAAGCTTCTGAGCAGAGTGAAGTCTAACCTTCATGGATTTGCCTAGATAAAACAATGTCAAATGGTGTTCAATTTGGAACCTTAGTTCAACGCAGGCATCTCTCAGTTGTGCTTCCAAACCTTTGATTACTTCATCGTACTCGCCCACCTTGAAATCTTGTTCGAGAGAGGCCTGCAAAGAAGAAAGATTTGTGTGAAGAGAAGTGAGCTTTGTTTTGTTGCGAAGAGGGAATCGAGGTGTGGGTTGGAGGAAGTGTTGGTGGAGAGTGTCCATTAAAATGGTGACAGCAGCAAAAGCCATTGCCGGTGGTGCTGTAGAAGAGCTAATTTTGCAGAGAGTGGAGAAAGTTGAAATCGTGGAGATAAAGAAGAAATGATAGACTGAGAGAGGTACAGGAAGCCCAGGGCAATATTTGCAAGAAAAAAAAAAAAAAAAAAAGATCGGTCCCTCAAGTTTTTGACATAATGAGACAGCTCAATCAAAATATCTTTTATTTATCCGTATTATAATAATTTTATCGATACATACAATATTCTTGAACATTGACATATATTTAGGCATTTAGCCCATTAGAAAATCTTATCTTTATACCATGATTGAAAATTATTTGGCGTTAATCTTATTTAATAATCAGTGCCTAGACAACTTAGACTGCACTTAGGAGGTCTAGGCGATCAGTGCCTAAACGACTGTCTACCCGACTAGTCACTTAAACCACCAAAGGACCACCTACCCGATCAACCACTTAAACCACCAAAAGATCATCGATTAATCTAAATTTAGGCAGGATTTCTACCATACTAATTTATATGTATTGATGGATATATTACGAGCGGAGCATACCGACCCGTGGAGGTGGAGCAAGACCCGGGACCCCGACTCGTGGGGCCTCGACCCACTGGACCTCGCCCGGAGCAGGTGCCGACCTAGAGGGGTCGGCCATAGAGGGGTTGTTATATCATGCACCATGGTGCATGATCAATCATGCACCGCGCGTCTAGACACTACAGTGTGTTTAAATAGACACTGTCTCACGTATTATTTTTATATTATCAAATGAAACTACAATTATATTCAAATGATACTGTAGTTGTGGTGAAATGAAACTACAGTGTATATAAAATGAGACTAAATAACATTTCACATATTTGAATGTATATTGTACAATGAAGCTGTAATTATATTGAAATGATCATGTAGTTGTGTTTTAATGAAATTATATTTTATATAAAATAAAATTAAATAACATTTTCGCATATTTGAGTGTATAAATATTGAAACTCTAGTTATATCGAAATGAAACTGTAGTTGTGTTGAACTGAAACTACAGTTGGTAGGGAATACCCAACCGACATGCATTCGTCCTTTTGTTCTTGTTTTTGCAAGTTACAAGTCGGATTTTCTTTAGAAGAACTCGGTTGGTTTCCCGACCGACATCGTCGACCACCGAGCGGTAGCCCTTAGGCGAGAGAGCTGAGAAGAGACACATGGCAACGCTACGTGCTGACAGGGAGGGCACCCGGGAGGGCGACACGTGGTTGCTATGTGGGTGACATGCCGGACGCCGGACTTGTGTCTCCGGCCCCGCGGCTATAAATACCCGCAGTTGCAACAATGGAATGGACTTTTGGACGATCGATAGGTTGTTATCAGAGCATCCTGACCGCAGACAATCGATACTCGGAACAGCCATTTAGATTATACTTAAACCTTCACTTGATCAATAAAATCCTTACTTGCTTTAATTGGTCTCGTGTTATTTATTTAATTACCCTTACGTGGCAATTAACACTATGTATACAAAATGAAACTGAAGAACAGAAAACGACGTTGTTTGACAAGGTGTCGGCCATCGACGGCTGACGTGCGGTGCATGATATAATTTGCCGCCATGGAGAGGTCGGCCATCGACGGCCAGACCTGGAACCGGTCAAGAGGACGCGGTCAACGCAGATTCAACACCCCCCGCCTTAGGGGGTGGCGGTTGTATAAAAACCCACCACCTTGTCTCTTTAGAACATCTAATCATTATCCTACATATTTTATACTAAACAAATCATTGTAATAGCCTATTTACGGCACTAATCATTATCCTACATATTTTATACTAAAAAATCATTGTAATAGCCTATTTACGGCACTTAATACGACATACGGTTCCTGCAACATTTACGACACCGTTTCATATTATCTATTTATTTATTATTCATATTCTTATCCAGATTTAATGATCGGGTCCACCCGGGTAATTAAATCCATCATGTATTATAATAATTTAATGGATACACACAATATTCTTGTAATTGACATATATTTAGCCCATAAAAATTAGTGTCATTCGTACTTTTTCATTTTTAAAATTAAAAAAACACCTTTAAAACATTTTAGAGAGTATAACTAGTTAATAATATTAGTTAATTGTATAAACATATTTGGTAATTAGTTGAAGCTAATAGCTATTTCATATAATTTTTTTTCTCAAAAAGTTAATTGAAAAAAATTATTTTGAATAGCTTTTAAAATTTTAAATTTTGGAGTACAAAAAGTTAATTAACCAAACATTTATTATTGATTTTTAAAACCAAATCAAATAATTAGTAGTGATCAAATAAAGCTAAAATTAACCTATTATTTTACCAAACAAGACCTTATAAAATAACCAAAACGGAAAATGCTCTAACATTGAAGTTTCGGAGCCTAACTGACTAATAGCAAACAGAATCTCAAGATCCGGGAAGTAATAATCCACATTCCTCAACTAAATCTTCAAATGTTTATGAATCATACTCAAATATGGTGCCTTCATCCACAAAAACCTATCACCATTTTCTAATCCCTAGCAATTATTCATACAACACTTCTCATCTACTTAATCATTAATTGCATTTGACCTGAAACTATAAAATTAAAATTTTACTATCACTCTACAAATACAGGAGATGGTGTTGAAAGATACAATATAGACCTGCAAATTCACCACTTAAGGACTACTAAAAATCTTGAATGGTAGATAAGTTAGCTCCAAGATACCACACCAGAAGTTTCCTTCTAAATACTTGTTAGAATTGGAATTAACCTGAACAGTAAAATCTACCAAGACCACCGAGAAGTAGCATTCAGAAGATGGTGTTGAAAGGAACAGAAGCAAACAAAACAGAACTGCAAATTCCTAACCTTGTATCCTTTTCCTAAAGCTTAAAAATTAAACACTTGTTCAACAAAGAAAAAACACAAGAGCTTACCCTTCAAATGAATTAGCAAGACTGTTGAAACATTCCACTTCCAATCAATTAATAAATCAAAGATATCCTAATTACCTACCAACTTAAACAAAGTAATTGCAAATTGCAAAATCATTTAACATATAACATCATAATTTGAAATTCCGATCACTGTAACTTGAAAAAATCCAAAACTTTTAGATCCATACATGATAATTTCCTAAACATCAATAAAAATACCATTCATTCCCACCAGTAAACTAATACATAAAAGGAGCATTTTTTTTCATTATGGAAGTCTAGGAATACAACATCCACATCCACCTTAAAACCCTAGTTTTGCGACGCCAATGCCTGCGCTTAGCATTGTATGAACAACAAACCATGATCTAGGGTTGTTAAAATTAAATCACAAATTGAAATGAATTTGAATTAAAAAGTAAGTAAGACAAATTATAGATTTTGGAGGAAAAAATAAAGAAAAAAAATATGGATGTTTGCTGTCTCATTCGGATCAATACGGAATGGGTCGGTTCTGCTCTGCTTCTTTCGCCAGCTTCTTCTTGATCATGAAGGTCTGTGGGACGCTAATACAGATAAATGAAGACAGAAAATGATTAGCTACAATCCTTTAAAAAATTGTATAGAAACGGATAAATCACAGAATGTGTTATAGAAAGTCACATTTTCCCGGTCGGGTGAAGCTATCGGAACGGTGAACTGCTGCCTGCTAGCTGAATTCGAAACCCTAGATTACAAATTCAGTTTGGGATTTTATTAAGGCTTAGATAAATGGGCCGTTGAGGTATGTGGCCCAAGAATGTTTTAGTTAGAGGCCAGCCAAGAGATGCCAATAGTAGTTGTGATTCGTGCCACAAAAAAATATATAATCAAGAGTTTCGATCTATATTCATAATTTAATCTTGTATTCATAATTTTGACATTAAAGATATATATATAATAAAATTATATAATACATACTAAATAAAGAAACTCAATGATTATAAAATATAAAATACACATTCAGATTTTGAAACTCTAAATAAAAATAATAATTATAGAAACAAGATTATTAAGAAATCATATTTATCATAATGAAAGTGGACAACGAATAAACAAACATAATACACAGATACAATGAGAAAATAAAAAAATAGGCCTATAATAAATAAACAAATTATAATAAAGATAATAAAGGACAGAAACAAATAAACAACAAAATAAAAAAAAAAAAAAAAAAAAAGAAAAACAAAAAAAAGATAATATAAAAAAAAGAAAAAATTTAAAGAATATAAAGTGCGAAAATAAAAAAAATAAAAAAAAATAAATGAACTATCTCACATATTGTTTTTTAAATTATCAATGAACATAATTGATTTAAAATTGAAGTTAATTCCAGATTATATTATAAATGTAATAATGAACAAGATGAATAAAAAACTGATGTATATATGAAATGTATGGCAAATAATATGAACAAGAAGAGGGATGAACCAAATAAACCTCTTTATCATATAAGTGTCTCTCATTCTTGTAGAGACATGGGGAGTAGCTATAGCTTAGAAGATGGACGTAGGCAAAAGTGGGATCAATCCCTTTACTTAGAGGGCTTTAGCCTTTTATAGCATGGTGGCGGGTTTGACCGCCCCGCTCTGACTTTGATCTGTGGATCCGTCCCCGCACCGTAGATCCGACTCATTATAAACGAGCCCATAAACGTACAGTTGGGGTCGTACGGGCATATATCCTTATCAGAAATGAAGACTGTAGTGATGTCCGAAATGAAACCTGCGTGATATATAGTAAATGAACTGAATTAATAGTTTCACATATTTGAGTGTTGAATTGTGGTAAAAAGAGTGATGGTGATGTGCAAGTATG
This sequence comes from Ipomoea purpurea, assembly GCA_009835305.1. NCBI lineage: Eukaryota > Viridiplantae > Streptophyta > Magnoliopsida > Solanales > Convolvulaceae > Ipomoea > Ipomoea purpurea. The sequence continues at coordinate 22,005 of VALG01013364.1, forward strand.
TATTCGTTCCATAGAATTGAGATTTATGGCTGTAATACGATCACAAAAACTAGGCACTAGCAAAGGAAATCAAAAGAAGCTAAGTACCAGTTAATGTACGATAACTAAACGAAAGTACAAAACCACATATTACAAATAACAGAAAAATAATAGGACTCAAGCAGGAGCATTATCATCTAGATGCTTACACAACCTAGGATTAGGGAAACAAGTACAAGGAATCAAGCGGAAATGACATAGGTATTCATAGTTTCGAACATTTTCGTGATTAGTAAACAAGGATTAGAAAAAAGATTGCCTCCACTTCCAATGACGACAATTCCAAGTATCAAGCACACAAAGCATCTAAGAGTCCCCAATTTTCCCTATTTTTCTATGAAGAAAAGTTATGCAAGGGGTGACTTGGCTTCATCCCCAAGTCTCTCGAGGCAATGAACTCCAAAAAGTGTGTCAATGGATGTGTAATCAAACATTAACAGAGATAATAAACACCAAACATCAAAACACATGAACCTAGGTAGGTGTGTTCCATTATGCAATATACAATCAGCATCAGATATAATAATTAGTCTGTCACGGGTGTGCGGGCGGCGGGCAAAACCGGCGGGCCTAAACGGGGCGGGCTAAAAAAGCCCCGCTCTAAACGGGCCTGGTTTGAAGCGGACCCGCCCCCCCCCGCCAGTGCCCGCGGCTAGGCGGCCCCGCCCAAATCCTCATTTTAAAAAAAAAATTTTCAGCAACATCTAACAATTTAAAAAAATTGAATATATAATCATAACTCACATAAAATTACATAAAGTCAAACGTTCATAATTTATCAAACATCAAACATCACAAAAAAGTCAAAAATGTTACACATAACAATAATTTTAAAGTGCATATTTTATATAAAATATTTTATAAAAAAAATAAAATAATGTCGGGCAACCCGCGGGCCCGGCGGGCGGGCCTGGCGGGCTGCGGCCAAAAAACCCGCTCCTAAAACGGTCCTCTATTTTCAAACCAGCCCCCTACCTAAGTAGGAGCGGGGCGGGGCGGGCCGGCGGACTAAGCCCGTTTTGACGGCTCTATTAATAATCAACCTAATCAAGTCCATAAACTAACTACTCATGATAAATAGCATAACGACACAAAAACATAAGTAAGCATAACATTGCAAAGAAAAGAAAAAGTGGAATAAATTTACGAAAAAATACGAGGTAATCTGAAATCCAAGTGTTGAGTCCTGAATACAGTTGAAATATGATAGAAGAACCTAAATTACACTAATCAAATAAAATATAAAGGAAAGAGGTAGAAATAATTAGGGGAGGTTCGAATGGTTCAACATCAAAAAAATGGTCAAACTGTTAAATAGAGCAGAGATGGGTTCAGACGCGCTGAGCATTTTACATAATGCCTAATGCGCCTCATGCTAATTCTGACGCTTGATGGCAATCATGCAACAGAATAATCCATTTATGCTCTTTTACCCTTTTGCTGTCGAATTAGGTTTGATGTCTTCTGAAACTTGTATGCCTTCAAGTATCTTTCATGACGAAAAAAATCATGCATTGGACATTCAATAACTGATATAGGTCCAAACTAAGAATTCCAGTGCAGGTCAAGAAGAATGCATTGATTTTTTCTTCTTTGTTCTTTGTTTCTGCCAATGACAAGACCGTTGAATACACCCACTATCTAGGCTCCAATGATTATTTTCTCATCTCTTAGCTTCCATTGGCTCCATGGACTCTAAATGTATCATAATGTTCCACTTACTTCAATGTCCACCAAAAATGCCGAATACCATTTTGTTTCAAGTTTCAAAGCAATCCCTTGCAAAAAAACACAAATTAGTCATGATCTATGAAATTGGAATAATCATATGAGCAAAATAGCTTAGTGAAAGGAGAAAAATATTGGATTTTGAGTTGTATTGGTTTTAGGAAATGTGGTGTTGCCTGTTCTGTCACGTTTCATTTGGCAGTCTTCTTTGCCTTCTGAGTGTTGCTGGTCTTGAACTTTTGGTTTATGGCCGTGTGGATTTCTTTAAATAGACCGCGCCTCAACGTTGGTGCAAGCGGTAAGAAATTGCATCCTAGCCCGGCTGAACGGTGACCGGGTAAAGGGTTTATCAAATCCTTGGGGTTTGGCCAGACTTCGTGCTGGCCTATAGGAGCTAATCACGTTGGGTTCCTGGTACACGATATTGTCGCTTGGGGGACTGATATATTGGTTGCTTAATGGGCCTATTGCTTCTTTAGGTACGTGTCATCTTTTGGGCTGCGTGGCCCTCCTTTGCAATTCTGGAGGTTTTGGCAACCATAGATTTAGTTGACAGACGTGGTGTGAAGCGTATGCGGCCGGTGTTGGCAACATTGCATCATTGCAATTGTGGCAGAGTCGCGAAATGCAACTTTGTGTGGTGGGGCGGTGGCGCCTAGACATGGTGGAAATGTAGTGCAACTATTCTCCTGGAAATAGCTGGTATGCTGCTGGTTTTTGCGAAAATTGGCACGACGCCTATAGGGGGATTCTACGCCTCCATTTCAACACCCCTATTATTTATTTATTTTTCTTCATTTATTATTCCTTTGATCTGGCTTATTAGTTGGGCTTGGGTCCATTATTTTATTCTTTCATTCTACAAGCATGGCCTGTTAGGGCTTGAGTCCATCCTTTATTTTAGTTTCTTTATATTAGTATATGCCTAATCTCTAGGGCTGAGTATGTGTTAGGGTCACTTTTGGACCATCAGTTGTAAGACATTTTAATTCCTTTGCTTAATAAAGTTTTGTTAAAAAAAAAAAGAAGAAGAAGAAGAAGAAGAAGAAGAAGGTATTTTAGAGGTGAAAAAAAAAGAGAAAATATAGACAAATAAGCATTTATCAAGTGTATATTGTCCGATGAAATTGTAGTTATATCAAAATGATACTGATACCGTGAATACCTGGTAGTGGTTGTGATACGGTATCGAACACAAGATACGATCGCTCGAGATCGATGATAATGGTTAGGGGTTTCAGAGTAAATAATATGGAGTTCAGTTGGTGGGCCAAAAAAATCACTCTCTTAGTAATAAATGCGTTATTTATAGGGGAGAGAAGGGGACAAGGTTCAGGTTCCCGACATGGCTGGCACGTGGCGTGCATGCATCGATCGGGTTTAGGGTCGAAGGAAGGTATAACGCGTGGAGCCATCCTTTTGAAAAGGGGCCATAACATGTATAGGGGCCAGCGTTCGGGCCCGATCTAGTAGGGTCGAGCCGTTTGTAGAGCTCAGGTAAGCCATAAGGGCAACTAGTATGGATGCTCGGAAGGTGAAGGTGGTCGGAAGCTTAAGTTTTTGGCTTGTATCGATCGGGAAGTAGTTACTGTGGCTGCGAGTTCAGTTTCCGATAATACGGTCGGTGGTCAGGTGAGACAGCCTGGCAAAATCCCTATCATATATTGTAGTTGTGTTGTAATGGAACTATAATATATACATATATAATGAAACTGAATAACAATTTCACATATTTGAGTGTATAATGTCGAATGAAACTGTAGTTATATCGAAATGAAACTGCAATTGTGTTGAAATGAAACTACATAACAGTTTCACATATTTTAGGTATATTGTCAAGTAAAACTGTAGTTATATCGAAATGATAATGCAGTTGTGTTGTAATGAAACTATAGTATATATAAAATGAAACTGAATAACAGTTTACATATTTGAGTGTATAATGTCGAATGAAAATGTAGTTAAATCGAAATGAAACTGTTGTTGTGTTCAAATGAAACTACATTGTATATAAAATGAAACTAAATATGTTATAGAACATATGCTACTTTATGCGGAACGACGCAAATCAGGTACCATTTATTTTCATTAAAAGAAACCGCACCGTTTTGAAGCCTAGACCACAATGCATTGTGAATCGCGGTCCATAGTATAATTTGCCCAAGTTTAGCAGTCGTTTTTTTAGTGCAAATGTACTTCTTCTTTACACACCCTCTCTTCTCCCAGGGTTGAATCTCCAACCCCAAGGGCCCCCCAACACTCCGACCCGACAGAGCATTGTGGGAAGAGTAAATCACGGTGAAATCAATAGTTCAGCAAACAGAGCCAACTACCGATGCGCACAAGGAATCTACCCACTTTGGACATAATTCCCACACCCTCTCACTTGATCTGTTTCCTGACATTCCTACAACCATTTGAAGTAATAATCATACATTGCAACCAATTTCAAATATAGTACATTGATAGTTGTTGTCTTAATCAAAATAATATTATAATATATATAATATATATATATATATATATATATATATATATATATATATATATGAATTGTACTCAGGTGCGAATAAGCTCCGAGGAAGGAATATGCGAATCAATCCGCACGCGACATGTGTCCAGATATTAATGGATTAAAAAAATGCAGTGGCATTTTTGTAAATAAATTAAACACGAAGTGCAGTAAAAGTATTATAGGTGCAAGTAAAATTACACTGAGCCATCAATACGGAGTGCACCTATAGTTATAAGTAGGTGCACCTAGGTGAATGAATGGTGCGGGAAGTGAATGTCTAACAAAGACAAAATTACATGCACTTATAGTGGAAAGTAGGTGCACCTATAGTTATACGTAGTTGCACATATAGTTTATAAGTATGGTGCACCCAGGTGAATGAATGGGTGCAGGAAGTGAATGTTAACAAAACAAATTGCATGCACTTATAGGTGAAAGTAGGTGCACCTATAGTATATAGTTATAACTGCACCTAGGTGAATGAATTGGTTGCGGGAAAGTGAATGTTAACAAGGCAAATTACATGCACTATAGGTGAAAGGAGGTACACTTGTTAAAAATGCCGACCAGTTTTTTATAATCTATTAGATCTGACACGTGTTGTCGCCGCTAATTCGTTCGCATTTTCCTCCTAGGCACGTTATTCCGCAAACATGAGTTTATATAATATATATAATATGATATTATATAATATATATATATAATATATATAGTATATATATATATATAATATGTATAGATATTATGTATAATCTTTTATATCTTTATCTTATTATATAGATAAATCAGAATCTACCCAATTTTCTCTCCAAAGTGTGATGCATTTGATAAACAATATTAAGAAGTTATGAATGTATGATTTGTGGTATATTTTAATACATATGTTTTTAAAGTTGTATGTGTATTTATTTTATAATTATACTTTATTATTAGTATATCCTATCTCATCTCAATATAATATTCTATCTCTATATATATTAGATTAAAGCTAATGAAGTATGGAAAAAAAGTTTTATTGTGTTAAAATTTTGGTAAAGTTTATATTTAATATAATTGGTGTATATATTGGTTTAACTCAACTATAATTAAGATTTGACTCCACATAATAAGAAGAGAAATTAGATATAAAATAAATATAGTTCTACATAACAAATTTATTTCAAAGAGAAAGTTTTTGAGTGAGATTTTCAACAAAATTGCCTGTTATTTTATTTACAATTTATTTAAATACGTTATGTTATATAATAAGTAGTTATTTCAAAATTCAAATTTCTTTAAAAAAAATCAAAATCAAATAATAATACAAGTAACAATAAAGTTTTAAATCAACATAATAATAGCATAATTAACTTTAAAATATTAATATTATCCCTACATTGTAATAGTTATTTAAAATACTACATTTTTAATAACATTCCCGATCTCAAGAAATACAAATACGTTTCTGTTCCATAATTAAAAATTTAATTGGTAAATTGTTAAATTTAATAATTGTTCGTGCATCGCAACGAGAAATTACTAGATTGGGAAAACAAATGAGAATTCTATTATGGCTCCGTTTGTCACGGAATCGAATTGGAGGGAATAGGAATGCTACTCATAAGGAATATAAATAATAAGTAGGAATAGAATATGAATTGTATTCTTTTTGGTTTGGGTTCGCTGAAGGGAATAGACAAATGGGGAATTGCTATTCCAATTTTGTTGTTAAGGAATTGAAGTAGAAGTATATTTTAAAAGACATAAATACCCTGTACAAGAATTTTATTAGTTATTGTTGTTGTTGTTAGTGATGTGTGTAATTACCAGCATCAGCAGTAGTAATAATTAATATATCATCATCATCCTATCAAGTCAACTTCCTGGTAATCAACATTCACCATTATTACTTATCAATAATATTAAAATAATGATATGTAAATTATGAAACAAAATAGTCATATAAACTTCCAAAATAATAATTTTCTATATATATATATATATGTGTGTGTGTGTGTGTGTGAGAGAGAGAGAGAGAGAGAGAGAAAAAACAATAATAATTCCAAGGAATCTATTCATTCTGACATATTCATGAACCAAACATGTCATTAAAGGATTAACATTTGACAATCAAAAATTAATTATTTTTTTGTTTGGTGAATACTATAGCTCAATTCATAGGAATTGTTGAGACTTATACATACAATCAAGCTACAATCAATTTTCTTCTTGAGAAAATTAAAAACCTCCAATAGAAATTTTGTATTTATCAAAGTATATCAAGCACCCTGCACATTAAAAAAGAATTGATTCATGAATTTTCATAATGTATGAATCATTCAAATATTTTGTCTAATCTAAATGGATGGATTTGCACTTTCACTAAAATAATAATAACGTCAAATTTAACATTGAAATCTTACACGGGTGTGAGTTTGTCCCCATTTGCTGCCCTGAGTTCATCTACAGTGATACTATCAGGAAAACTCAAGACCCTTGTCAATTAAAAAACTAAACTTTCCACGTAAGGAGTTTCATAGGATGAAGAACAAATTTGACGATTGGCAATTACATGTTGTCCGAATAGTGTTGAATGGTTGTGTGATGGGGTTGAAATACCACAAATCCTCATTCGTCATTGTATTTAAAATCCCACATTCGTCGTAAATCCATAATAAAGCCCCCTGACCACAAAAGAAGAAGTGCAAATTTGTCTGTTCCAAGTCTCCACATTACCATATTCTGTCATTGTCCATATAGAAAAGTTCATAGCGTCAATTCAAAACAATAGCTAGTGATCCCATGTATATCGCAACCTTGATATTATGAGGATGTGTAGCTAAAATTTCAGGCAACTCCATCTGATAGAAGCTCTCCTCGTGCATATCAAATAACACAATTCTTGCAATAATATTGTGAATAGTCAAAAACTTTCCAATCAATGAAGTGACCCATTTAGATATACTTGCCCATCAGTCAATAAATAAAAATGTCCATGTGCTCTGTCACTTATGTTCTCCCATGTGCGGTGTGCTTAGCTTTAAAATCTCAACCACATTCTCATTATTCCCCCGACATATAATACTAACCACTTTATAGTCCTTCTCAATTGAATCATAACCGAACCCAAACTGATGAGCATGAATACTCGCGTGAATAACAAGTAATGTTTGGCGTGGAATATATAGATTTTTCTCACGAGTGGATTCCAAACAATCACATTATCATAACATTTGCGATAATCATCACAAAGGCATAATAGACCATTGCAAGTACCAACAATTTGAAAACGATTGTTTGTAAGTCTGAATGGGGAGTATACCACATCAAGTATATCCATAGGGTGACTATTCTCTTTATAAAATGTGAATATTGTTTGCCTACTATGCACAAGAAGGCATGAATTGTAAGCTTCACTCTCAAGTTTAAAATGGAGGTGTTTGGAGATGAATTCTTGATTTTTAATCAAATCTTTCCATGGCCGGCAGACACATGTGCAACTGAGGATGGACTTGATTGGAAGTTTGACAAAGATTTTCATCCATAAGGTGTTAGGCAAATAGTCTGACATATTTACTGCTTGTTGCATTAAAAAAAAAAAACCTTTAATCAAGATCATGTTATTTGTTTCTTCTAAAAGATAAAATTAGATAATTATAATTGACAATTTTGTGGATAAAATTGATTTAATGCAAATGTGTGACTGTGCCAAGTGATTTCACGAGTTAACGTCCTCGATGAATAATAGTTTATAGATACATAATATGTTGTATGTTTTGTTAATCACTAGATAATGCAAGTTCTCTAAGAAGCTAGTGATGGTTGAAAATAAGTAATAAACAACAAATAGGTCGACAATAAGTAATAAAAGTAATTCAATAGTAAAGTTATGACTAGACTCAGTCAATCTTTGTTATGATGCTAAAAGGTGCTTGAGATTTGACAGCATGAACTCAACTTGAATTATCAGAGATGCATCAAATCATCCAAAAATTACTTTGATCAATTAATTGGATTCGATCACATAATGATGCTAATTCAAGTACTATTGAGCACAGTCAAGAACATTGCATGTAAACATTTATTTTATATGTTTCTACTTTCTAATCTCATAGCAAGAATAAGAGTATGTGTGGCCTTTCAAAAAAAAAAGAGTATGTGTGGTGTTGCTTGTCCCATATTTTTATACCAACTTAATACAATTTCAAATAATATAATCAATCAAGACTATGTGGTCTAATGGTACCTGGGTTGAATTTCCATTTGGAAGGTTGTGAGTTTGAGCCTCAATGGAGGCATTATTAGTTCTTTGTGTTTCAATAGCTGTATAATACAGCCAATAGCATTCAAAAAATAATAAATCAAACTTCAATTATACATTCATACGCAATTCAACTATCCACATCACAAAATTCAATATATTCAAGTATTAAACCAAATCCAAAATTCAATTAGGTAAAGACACAATATGCAATTAATATAATGGAAGAAACCATAACAAACAATAAGCAATTGAAAATGTCTATCTATATATATATATAATATATATATATATATATATGAAAAATATGAACTACAAGGTTGAACCGAATCCTATCGAAGTAAATTGAATTCTAATTCATTACCCCAATAAATCCACCAATTCACTCTCGCAACCATCTCTCAAATCATATATATGCCTCTCGCAACCATCTCTCAAATCATATGCCTTTATAATCTCTCCTTATATTCTACAAATTTTAGAGTTTTCAATCGGTGTAAAAACTACAATAAAGAAAAATGAAGAAAAATACCTTGAATATGCGAGAGAACTGCAAGACAAACAACGCTAGTTCAAAGAATGGAAGAAGATCGAGTAAGAACAAGCCAAACAAGAAAGCACTGCACGCATGAAAAGAGATAGCAACCCCGATAATACGTACAATATTCACTACTATTTATTATTTTTTGAGTACACGTTATTGATTACTATTAATAAAGAAAAATCATAATAATATATCTATATTTGTATATCTATTAAAAAAAACTGATTTTTTCCCAATAGGCCAATATTTCGATTTTGAAATTTAAAATCTATCCCCTTTTACAATTTATTCTAGATAATATAAATTTATTATGTAAATTTCATAAACAGTCATATATATATATATATATATATATATATATATATATATATATGGATTTTGGATCCGGTGCACCCCCCCTTGGCAGATGAGCTCGTGAGATCAAATCTGGTTCGTTTATTTTTAAATTTCAACGCTTCATATTGCTTTACATTTTTAATGCGTGTGAGCTGAGTTTGTAAATAGACAAGGGTGTTCTAGTCTTTTGACATTATATTTATAATGTTACCTTATTTATTTCTACTTTTTATTGGAAGGTGCAAAGTTTTTTTTTTTCCCAAATCCCTATTCTCTGGTTGCGTCAACATCTCTCACTCCTCCGATGAGAGCCTTTGTCCTCTGAATTTTTATTCTCGAATCCCTCTTCTCCGATGCGTCTATGCTCTCACTCCTTTGATGAGAGCCTTCGTCCTCTGATGGGGTGCAAGGTAATTTTTTTTTATCAAATTCTTTTTGGTGTTGCAGGGTTTGCCGGCGAGGGTGTTTTGGGCACGGGGGGGGGGGTGATTTTTCAATTTTATTTTGTTAGGGGTTATGATTACTTATTTATTTTCGGGTTATGGGTGTGGGTTGTCTGGGTTTGTCTGGTATGTGTACTGATGTTGGGTGGGGGTGATGAGAATTAGGTTGTGTTGTTTACTGTGTGTGGTGTGAATTTGTAGTGATGATCACCTTTGTCTTCTGCTTTAGTGTGTGCATTTTGAGGTTTGGAGTTGTGTGTGTATGGAGGCATTGATGTAAAGATGTGTTGTAGTGTCCATAATGTAGTGCCGAATGACTTTGAATTCTTCATTCATAATCATGTGCTTAAAGTGTATACATAAAGCAAAATACAACCACCATGGTAATGTAGCTTACTGTTTTTTTTTTTTTTTTTTTTTTTTTTTTTTTTCATTTTTTTCAAGTATGCTAGGTGCATGGGGTAGGAGGTTAATGCATTATAGTATTTGTAAGTACTGGAAATATTGTTTGGGTATTTGTTGGTATTACTGTGTATATCTTTTTTTTTTTTTCTAATTTCGCTATGTGCGTAGGGGGTTAGAGGTGAATGCAGTATAGTATATACCCTTGTTGTAGCTTTATTTACTATGGGTTTGTGCGTACATAGTCTGTGATTAGTGTATTTTTTTGTGGGGGGTAGCGGGTTGGTGGTCATGCTAATGGTGTTGTAACTAGTCTGTGTGTGTTTTGTTTAGTATTGGGATTTTTTTATTATGCTGATGTTAGATTTTTGCCGGTCAAATAGTTCAAGTTGTTTTTTTCAATTATGCTATGTGCGTAGGGGTTAGGCGATGAATGCAGTACAATGTAAACATGGTGTAGTTTTTAATTGTATGTTTGTGCGTAATGGGGTTCAGTTTGTGTTTGTTTCGTAATTTTTTTTTTTTTTTTTTTTTTTTTTTTTTTTTTTTTTTTTTAAATTTTTTTTTTCAAGTATGCTATGTGCGTATGAGGTAGGAGGTTAATGCATTATAGTATAAACAGAGGATGTAAAGGGGTGGATGCATTGTAATATGAACACAATTTTTTAATGTTGCAGACTGTGGCTGTGATATATGCTGAGAAGTCCAATGCGTTAGCTGGAGCTTTGGAGGACATGGCCCACTTTATGGAGCTCCATGATGACCTCCTGGGCCTGACTTTGGAGAACGATGTTGGTTTCTGACTTTGGCACATTATCCAAGTAGTGGTGTTAGTTATTGAATTTCCCGACACTCTAAACACATTTAATTCGATAATAAAGAATGGTTCCTCAGATTCCAAACTCTGAAGACCTAAAATAAATATTCATGTGTTATGACACAACATCCCCAGCACCCAACCGTCAACCAACTGACGTACGCCACACCGACCATAAGAATAAATCAAAATAGCAAATAACAGCCTTTTATATAATATTTTCTCTTTTTTTTATTTTTTCTTTTTGCTCTCCTCGCTATCACAGGTGCCGCGAAATAGCTGCAAAAAATTCACTATGCCATGTTTCGATCTTATTATGCTCACCACGTCGATATGCACCTATGACCTATTTCCGATATCACTAATGCTTTATGTGATATGAAATGCATAAATTGGACGAAAAAAAAAACTTAGAATACTGACACCACCGGTAGCCTCCCCTCTCGACGTTTGACCATCGGATGGAGACAAGCTTATGAGAATCCGATCGAGGAACGCAAATGGTACATAGTGTGCGAATTGGTAGCTTCCAAGAGATGAAGTAGAGATGTGACAAGATAAAGAGCCCGACATGATGAAGAAGTTCCACGAGTTGACCGAAAACAATTATGCAACATCTGCGAGAACAGGAAAGACAAAATATTACATAAAGATACAAACCGAGTATATAAAAGTGACAAAAATTAAAAAGATCAAAAACAGAACACGAACCACATAGACTGCAAAGTTCCATTGCCAAAAGAGCACAAATTTCCGAAAGCAACAATAGCAATAACATACATCTCCTAAGAAATAAAAATTATATAATTACAATCAACTACACGATCCAGTTCTCAATACTCCCAAAAATATTTTATTACGTCTCTAATTTTATATTCAAATCTTTACTTTCTCAAGAATACGCATCTGGTCACGCACCAAACCAAAAAAAACACACCCGCACTCCAAACCCACAAACTGATACTAACCAAAACAGAAAAACGGCACAAATAAACACTCAAACTTGAGAAAACAAGGACAAAACAAAACATAAATAAATAATATTGCCAAACCCTTAGCAAACATAAACACCCCCATACTCTTGCACCACCCAAAAACCAACAGGATAACGACACTGCTACGCAAAATCAACCACACCAAACAAAAAGGCAACCCCCAAAAAACGCAAATCAACATCGAAAAACAGTGGTGCACCCGCCTAAAAAAAGAAGAAAAAAAAAATAGTTTGTTCATCACAACTGAACACAGCACACGCTACGCACAATAAACAGTAATTTCTAGTTCGTTCCACCAACCCCACCCCTCCCACCATTCCCAGTGGAAAAACCCCCAATATTTTCACTCGATATGCACATATAAGAAGCAACGTAAATGACACTTACCCGTCGTTTTCTCCTCAAGCCTTGTTCACGCCAAAAAGATTCACCTCTATCAGCCAATTTGTAGTAATTCAAAGTAATTAATTCCATACACAACCAAACTCCCTAAAAATTTAAAAAAGCATACAGATATCAAAATAAAAAAAAACTAATAGTCCATAAAATAAAATTAGAATTACAATTACTAATATATCCTATACAATGGCAAAAATGTCCTTAAAATCTATACTAACCCAAAAATCATACCTAAACCTAAACCTTCTCAACACATATGAGGAAAATTGAAAAAATACAAAAATAGGAATATAAGATCCTCATCGTCTCAATCTAATTAAACGGGTAGCACCGATTCAAGCCAAAAAAAAAAAAATAACTTAAAAACCAAAAATAAATATAAAACATCCAAATAAATATTTGATCGATGTAGTTGGTTGTTGGAAAAAATAGTGTGGCGCCTAGTGACACCCCCCAC
>VALG01013366.1:0-10554 GCA_009835305.1 Ipomoea purpurea
ACGAAGCAATTGACTGGGTGCATAAGTCAACCACTCGACGCCCTAAGAAACTTTGTCACATTTTCGTTTCTCCAATCATCACTCACTCAAGTCAATCGTGTTTAGAACATGGGAAAACTTACATTTTTACATATAATACAAAACATAAATGAAATGAAAATCTCTCCTTTTTTTTTTCTTTTTTATATATTATAATAAATAGTTTAATTTTCCTCTCATGTACACTTGTGGTTCCTTCTTGTTCGAGTAACAAGCCTCATTTTCTTATTCACTAGATCTTCGAGTAGTGCAATCAGCACACCAAATATTTCCATTAGAATTTGAACCTCCACATATTACCTCTAGTCTAAGTCAGGTGATGAACTAATTACGCTGAATTCAGGTGGGAAACTCATCACATTCAATGTAATGAAAGACACTATTCATATTGATGCTTTACATGGGGAACTTGAAGAAGAACGAGTGTGTAGAAGCAGCCAAGAATTGTTGCAATTGGCAAATTATTTCGTGAATTTGGGTTAAAAATGACAGATTCTACATACTAATGTTCACTATTTACCTTTTTAAAATTTTACAAATTTGTGATGATCTATAGTATTCACTAAATTTTTAAAACTTTAGAAACACAATTTATATTCTACAAGTTCAACAATTTCAATTACTAAAAATATCACAATTTAAATATTAGGGTTCATTCCTGCAAGGTAGACCTGGTCCGTGATATAACATTAATTATTCTAATTCTTTTATCAATCGTTACGGTCCCAAACGATAACGGTGCCGTAAAGTGCACCGTTATCTTTTTTTTTTTTTCTTAATTAACAGCCGACTTTTCTTCTTCATTTTCCACATTCGGATTTCCCTTCCTCTTCGCGCAAGCTTTCAACACTCATAAATTATCGAATGTGCAGAGCATGAATTTTATGAATGGCAGTTATGAAATTATGAATTTTCTTTTATGAGATTATGATTTTCTGTTATGAAATTATGAATTTTCTGTTATGAGATTATGAATTTTCTATTATGAGATTATAATTTACAGAAAAATCATAATTATATAACTAGAAATTCATAATCTCATAATAGAAAATTCATAATTTAATAAATGTTTTTTCTTTTATGAGATTATGAATTTTTCTATTATAAAATTATGAATTTTCTGTTATGAGATTATGAATTTACAGTAACAGAAAATTCATAATTACATAACTGTAAATTCATAATCTCATAACAAAAAATTCATAATTTAATAAATGTAAATTCATAATTTGAACTAGATGCAAAACGTTGTTAGCAGCATATTAACTAAATTTATTTTATTTATTCTGTAAAAATGACGCAGTTTTGAAACGTGTTAACAGAGCACGGTAAACACGTTTCTAACGGCATAATTTGCGATTCTTCCAGGCAAATTATATTTATGCACCGCGGTACATAATCGATTATGCACGCGCGTCTTTTTTTAAAATGAAAATTAACAGTGTTTGTTTCCGCCGTTTCGCACCCTTTTGCAAAAAGTAACTCTGTTATTCAGTGTCATTTTGTAATACACTGTAAGTTTCAGTTGAACACCAACTAAACAGTTTCATTTCGATATAAACTTATATTTCATTCGATATTTAAAGTCAAATATGTGAAAATGCTTATTTTTTTAATTTTTATACACTTAGTTTCATTAAAACAAACCTACATGATTATTTGATATAATTACAGCTTCATTGTACAATATACACTCAAATATGTGAAATGTTATTCAGTTTCAGTTATATACACTGCAGTTTCATTTCACTATAACTACAGTATCATTTTGATATAATTGCAGTGTCGGTTTAGATATATTGTAGTGTCAGTTGATGTTTTAATACACCAAATAAGCGGACTCCGTTAACTCTAACGTGGGCCGTTTCTTTACTTAAAGAAACGGTGTCGTTTTTGTGCACCGCGGTCTATAATATAACGACCCATTCTTCCATGAGGTTGATCTTAAGCGTATAAGGGATATGGGCCTTGGGCTTTCGAACAAAACTTGCTAGTTCTAAAAAGAACTAAATCCAAATGAATATCCATTTGGAATTTTTGTAAACATGGTAGAGTGAGGCAAATTATGATGTGCATGGTGCATACTGATGCAAAAAAACGACGTTGTTTTATTAAAAATGTGCGTTTCATTTTTAAAAAAAATTTCAATTTCGATTTCCAGCAACAACTTATATTGTGAATAATTTGAACTATATATCCGAGAATCAATGAACTAAAATTCCAGAATCGATGAACTAAAATTCCAGAATCAATGAACTAAAATTTCAAAATGAATGACTAAAATTTCAAAATCTATTAACTAAATTCCAGAATCGATGAACTAAAATTCCAGAATCGATGAACTAAAAATCCATAATCTATGAACTAAAAATCCAGAATCTATGACAAAAATTCCAGAATATATGAACTAAAATTCCAGAATGAATGAACAACATAATGATGTTGAGGAGAATCGGAACTGATTTTTTTTTAAGTGGGTGTACATTTTTAATAAAACGACGTCGTTTTTGCATCTGTATGCACCATGCATGGTGCATACGGATGCACATCATAACTATCCGTGAGCTTGCAATTCTGTATTTAAAGAGAAAAGAATTCATTTCGAAAAATGACAAACTCCATTGGGACTTGCGTTTTCAAAAATCCTAAGTCTCCATGAATTTTTTAAAGTTTTTTTTTTTTTTTTTTTTGGAAGGGGGAGACCCAAAAACATAGAAAAGTTTGCAACAAAGAACACACATTACGCCAAGCGGAAAGCCGGCACGATCATCCTCTAAGAATCTAACTATTTTCGGTGGAGGTTCCGAGAGCAGGCAGATACTTACGCTGCCACCTAGAGGCTCTAGCTAAGGCATCGGCCGCCGAATTCAATTCGCGCGGGACGGCTGTTACCTGCCAATTGGGAGAGGAACGGAGTTCCTTCTTGCAAGCTTCGAGTATATTATGCGCAGCAATAATACGGGGCTTTAGTTGCATGAAGATAGGCTATTACTTTGACAGAATCAAACTCGATTAGGACCTGTTTGAAGCCTAGAAAACCAGCAAGTTGGATCCCCTTTAGCAGCGCCCACAACTCTACTTCAAGAGGAGAACACTTACCAATCGGAGATACAAAGCCTTTCATCCACGAACCATTGTGATCTCTTATAACTCACACCACAGCCAGCTAAGAGTGAGTGCAACATGATAGAGCCATCAACATTAAGCTTCACAGTTCCTCAGGCGATTTTTCCCAGCAACATTCGTCCAAGTCGTGAACTCTTTCGAAGCTTGGGGGCCTTTCGCTCTGACAAACGCACTGTTGATCTCCTCAACTTGTAGATTAATCAAGAATACCTTTGATGACAATGGTTTGATGGAGCCGCTAAAGATAGCCTCATTGCGTCACTTCCAAATGACCAAATTCACCACACACCAACTGCAAAAATGATGTTATCACTGAATGGGGCCCTGCCATTACCTGAGGTAGATACTCCTTCATCCAGCCAACTCACGAGAGGCAACTCGTTTCAAAAACTTCCCATTTCAATAAATTTCTCGAAACACACAAATTGAGAAAATCGTTAGGCCATTGACGCTTTCATACACGCAGAGAATGAAGATTAAAGGCAAAGGAAGAGACTGATTTTGGATCAAGCTCAAGTATGATAAGCACATATAAACAAAATTTTGTTTCCTCAAATTATTGGACACACTAAACCATTCTGCCAAAAAAAAAAAAATGTTTGAAGGCATGAATATATGAAGATCGAGATGGAGAGACCTTTCGGTGCATGGTTGAAGTACAACTACATGTGGGAGTGGGAGTGGAATTAACCATTGGTGCATCTAAATTGGATCAAAAAAAAAAAAAACGTTGGATGACTATGATTTCAATCAAAAAAAAGAAGAAAGGTTTGGTCGCTATGATCGCATCATTATATCATAAACCACGATCCATTTTGAAAGGTTAATTACTGACATAATAATACATTATTAATATATTAAAGATACATTTTAAATTAAGTATTTGGTTCACAGGATGTGCGATTATGTACCAAAGTAATGTGAGATTTAAAAATGTAAGATTGTCTTACAAGGAGTGTTTGGTTCAAGTTATATAAGATAACCAATGTTATATTTGCTTGGTAATATAAGATTTGCATTTTGGTTCAAGTTATACATTTTCCCAGATTGTAATGTAACCTACACAATATATAAACAAATATTATATACAAAATAGCAATCCAAAGTCAAAACATACTAGTTTCCAATATTAGTTGGCTTTTTTGCCCAATCGACTCTTCAATTGACTCATCACTTGGAATGTTTTGTTGACAAAATGAAGAATCATTCATCTGTATAATTAATATTTGGAGAACAAACGTCAAATACTGTAAAGTTAATTTTTGACAAAATATTTTTAGTATACTGGAATCAAATTTGAATAATGTTGACGCATATTATTTCATAGAAACATGAAACTAAGAAAATATTGAAAATTGTAAGAATAACTAAAGTTAGATATATTGTGAGGTAAAAATAATTGTGACAAACACAAAAGGGTAAGTTGAGAACAAGCCATAAAAAATTAATAAAAAAATTAAGAGAGATAGAGAATGAATTGAACGGCGGAGCATGCAACATGCACTTGGATTTACTCTTTTTTATTATTATTATTATTATTATTATTATTATTATTATTATTTATTAAAAATCAAAAGGTATTCGATACGGTTCAATTTTTACCGGATTGTTATGTTCTATTCAATTTTTACCAAATCGTTTAATAAAAAAGGAAAAAAAGGAATAAGGCTCAAATTAGACATCGAACGTAACGTGAAAATGTAATTGGACCACTCAACTAAAAAGTGTAATTAGATCATTCAACATTGTAAAATCATGCAATTTGTCCCAAGTGACCTGCAGTGTAGGTTACCAACAATAATTAATTAAAATTTAAAAAGAATTATAAATTAAAAAAAAAAAGGGTTCAGAGACCACCAGATCTGGAGCGAAAGGGGATAATGCGGCGAGGCTGGGCTCCCGACTCCCCTCCTAGCGACGGACATGGCGCGAGCCTTCCCGACTCCCCTCCAGGACAGTGATGGCGACGGGACTCAGAGAAACACGACAACGAAACTTGTGGGTGTTCTGCAAATCGTCGATTGGCTTGGCATCGCGATGGCGGACGGTGGGCGGTGATCCGAGGCGAATGGCAATGGCAACGACGTAGCAGTAGGATGTTTGGCCATGACGGTGGTGCTACTCTAATCTCCGGCTCGCTTAGGGTGATAGCGCTGATGGTGGTGTTTTGGGTTGGGAGAGAAAGCGGAGTGTTTGATGGTGGCGAAGCAGTGGTGCTTCCGAGCGGTGACCATAGCTGTCACGTCCGACTCTCTCTCTCGATGCATACTTTTTTTTTTTTAATTTTTTTAATTTTAACTATTACTGTTGGTAACCTGCTACTGCAAGTCATTTATGACAATTACATAATTTACAATGTTGAATGGTCTAATTACACCTTCTTCTTTTTTTTATTAAACAGCCCAATTGTATTTTTACCCGTTAAGTCGATGACTAATTTAAGCCTTATTCCTAACAAAAATTCATTACCATTCGATTATTTGAAATATTATCAAACCGAACCAAATTGGGCCTAATAAAATATTTGACATTCGTTTACACAGTTGACCGTATCACCTAGGACAAAATACTTTCACAAATCACAATAACCGCGTATCGTGTACTGGTACAAAAATAGGGAGAGACCAAACCTATTTCGGGTTTCTCTATATCCTCTCCGTTCTTAAACAGCACTCCCTCAAAAACAAAAATAAAAAAAAAAAAAAAAAAGAGAAAGAACAGATACATCGGATACTATCAATCTATCATAGCTGCGCCGCAATCGCTTCGTCTGAGAACTCAAATTCCAGTTCAGGTATATTCTGCTTCAAATTTTGTCCTAATATTTTGTAAATTCATTCTGATTTAAATTTTGTTTTGGTCTGTTAGATCAGTAAGTTTGGTGAAATCTGTCTTGTTTTGAGCTGGTTTATTGTTTTTCGTTCGATAAGTTTGAGATCTGGTGATCTGATAAATCAATTTAAGTTTTTTTCTTTTCAATCATTTTTTTTAAAGATTTCCTTTGCCTATAATTCTCTTCCACCACTGAATTGGTTTGAGGATGTTGCCGTTTCCTTCCCTGGTGGCTGGTTCTTAACTCCGTTGACCATTGAAATGGTCTATGCCATCATACGTGACTCCAAAATTTAAACTACTTCTCGATCATGCTCTGGCTCACAATATTGTTACCTTTCATTTCGCTCTTTGCCTACTCCATTGCTCCTTTGTAATGGAAAATCAACTAAGAAAATTTTAATTCCATTGATTTTAGGAAAATTTTAATGTTTCATATTGTAATAAATTTGAAACCGCTACTAATCTATTAATAACTTTCTTCTATATATGTGTGTGTGTAATTAAAAGTTTACCAGTAAATTTTACTATTTAAGTGAATAGCATTATACAACTTTGTAAACATTATACTCAGTATTTGTTCTATATGAATATTACATTTTAATTATGTCAACATGAACACATATTGGAGTATAAATTTATAAATACACTTGAAAACATGTGAAAATCTGTTTATGTTCCTATTTGGGTCTAAATAAATTTATGGATTCAAAACCAATATTAGTATTTCTTGTTGGAACATCTATGATAATTTTTATATGGCCATTGTTTACAAATTACATGAACATCTAATTTACTACATGTGGACATTTTATTCTTTCTATATGAACATTCTTGCATATTGATAGGCATTATTTTTATTGCTATTTTTAATAAATTTTTTTTTATATGCAAATGAATGGTATATATATCTGCATGTTATTGGGTTTTAGGCCGTCTGATCTATGTTTTGTGCCTGAGCTTGTGTTTTTCTGGGAATTGATGTTCTATTAAATTGATAATTTAATTTAATATGTTTTGTTTAATTATAATTGGATTGGCATCTTTAAATGGTGTTCTTGATTTGTTTAATGTTTGTTGTTTTGATTTCTGAATTTAATAATTTTGGCTTTGCTTTCTTTCAGACTTTTGGTTGCATTGTCAGAGATGTTAGAGCAGTTATTTATTTTCACTAGAGGGGGGTTGATCCTCTGGACCTGCAAAGAGCTTGGAAATGCTCTTAAAGGTTCTCCGATTGACATCTTGATTCGGTCTTGTCTCTTGGAAGAACGATCAGGTTCTACATCCTATAATTATGATGTGCCAGGAGCTGCTTATACTCTTAAGTGGACATTTCACAATGAACTTGGAATTGTATTTGTTGCTGTTTATCAGAGGATTCTCCATCTTTTGTATGTTGATGATCTACTAATGATGGTTAAGAAAGAGTTCTCAATGATATATGATCCCAAAAGGACCTTGTACAATGACTTCGATGATATTTTCAACAGCTTAGGAAGGAGGCAGAGGCACGTGTTGAGGAAATGAAGAAATCAAAGCAGGCGGGAAAGCCTATGAAGAATACTCTTGCTAAGAAGCAAGGACAAGTTCAGAGGGGCATGTTTGATGGAGGTAATAAAAAAAGTGAATCAGGGGATGATGGTGGAGAGGACAAGGTTAAAAACCGCTCACTAGAAAATGGCAATTCTAATTGTAGTTTGAGAATGGGAGTTTGCCTGCAGAGGGGGCTGATAAGGTTAAAGAGAATGTTAGCTCTAAAACTGGGGCATTCGATGTAAATAAGTTACAGAAACTTAGGACTAAAGGTGAAAGAAAACCGATACTGTTGTTAAAAAAGGTTCTAAGGCAGAGGCCGCCGTAGAGCCAAAGAAAATAATGAAAAAGAATAGAGTGTGGGATGATTCACCTTCAAAGTCAAAGTTAGATTTTACCGACCATGTGACTGAGGATGAGGTGCAGAATGTAGCAGCTGTGGCAGTGGATCAAGGTGAGAGTATGATGGACAAAGAGGAAATTATCAATGATAGTGAAAGTGAGGAGGATGATGAGGAACCAGAGAAAGACAACAAGGTTGATACAAAGAAAAAAGGGTGGTTCTCATCTATGTTCCAGAGGTAACTAACTCCCTACCCATGCTCTATGAAGAAGAGGATTTCTCCTCCCACCTAATTTTATTTTATTTGTTTTTTCAATTCTCTTCTCTCGACCACACATTCTTTTTCCTGTTATTTGGTATTTATATTCGCGCATTCCAGTCAATGATTTTCTTGTCTTCCCCCTTGTGAAAACTCTCTAGTGATTGGTTTTTTCATTTGAGGAAAAAAGATTATTATTCATGCTTCTCTGGCAACCTTTTTGTAGTTCTATTGATATTCTCTTGTATGGCAACCACAAATATTTTAGTAACAGAATAAGAGAATTGATGAATGACAATGTAGAGTAAGGTGAATTTTCGAAACCAAGATTTGTGAGACCATAGTTTGGAACTTTGGATGCAGCCCTTATCCTCTTGCAGATGCTTTGTGGTCATTATTGTGATTATGTTGTTTTATTTTAGGTGTTACTGACTATAAAGCTGCCCTTGTTTTTGAGCACATAGATGCATGCCTTTTACTGTTTTGGGTTGCATCCATTTTGAAACTGTTTTGACATTGATTATTTTTCACTTGCCCTTCCATTTTTCCAGTATTTCAGGTAAGGCAAATTTAGAGAAGGCGGACCTGGACTACCCTTAAAAGCTCTTAAGGACATGCTCATGACCAAGAATGTGTATGCTATTTCTGTATTTCATATAATGCTCTACCCAATAAACAAAAACAGAAAATGAAACCGAAATAGGTGTAAAGAGGGAAAATTCAGGACAAAACAAGAAAGGGGAATGATTTCATTGATCCATGACCAAGCTTTTTGTTTGACAATCTTTTGAAGTTTTGATGTTTTTGTTAAAGTTTTAATGATATTCTTTGTAGGCTGAGGAAATTGCTGAAAAGCTGTGTGAGTCAGTTGCAGCCAGCCTTGAGGTAAAAAGCAAGCCTCCTTTACGAGAATTTCTTCAATAGTAAAGGTAATATGACCATTAACATAGAAAGGCTCCAAAAGGGGGCAAAGGAATTAACCAACATATATGTTATCTCAATTGCAAACATCTTTTTAATCCCTTTGTTTACTTCCTTTTTGTAAAATTCTAATGTGAAAGGCTGTGTTCATCAAACCAGGCTGCAATGGAGGAGGCTCTTGTCCGCATATTGACTCCTAAACGCTCCATTGATATTTTGAGGGATGTTCATGCAGCGGGCGAAGGAACAAGGAAAACCATATGTTGTGGTTTTTGTAGGGGTTAATGGAGTTGGGAAATCAACCAATCTTGCAAAGGTTAATTGATGTTGATGCTTTATGGTATTTATCATTGAACTGCTACTCATGTATTTGACAAGCTTGTTTTGTCTGTTGTATACAGGTTGCTTATTGGCTTCTACAGCATAAGATCAATGTAATGATGGCTGCTTGTGACACGTTCCGATCAGGAGCTGTGGAGCAACTACGAACTCATGCCCGTAGGCTTCAGGTATGTTATGACATGTCTGTTCTTAGGGCTTTATTGTTCTGCTAGAATAACTTAAAATATGTGGAAATGATTGTGATGCCTGAACTTTGGCATTTATAGATCCCAATATTGAGAAGGGCTATGAGAAAGACCCTGCAATTGTTGCAAAGGAAGCAATCCAAGAGGCATCTCGCAATGGCTCTGATGTTGTCCTTGTTGATACAGCTGGTCGAATGCAGGTATTTGGATTTAATTAGAATCTTTGTACCACACAGAATTCCATTACGTGTGTATGCGTATTTCAGCATGCATACAGACATATACATACTCACTTGGGACTTCAGATGCATGATTGGATGCATTATATCTAGTGTATGGGTTATGTTCATAGTCACCAGTACATATCTTGTTTTGCTTCCTGTAGGATAACGGAACCAACCATGATGAGAGCACTATCAAAGCTTATTTATGTCAACAGTCCAGATTTTAGTCCTGTTTGTTGGTGAGGCACTTGTGGGCAATGATGCTGTTGACCATTATCAAAATTCAATCAGGTTTGTAGTTCACCCTGTGTGTGTGTGTGTGGTGTATATATATATAATATATATATATATATATATATATATATATATATCTTACTCTGTAATAGTTGTCTTACACATTGTGATTGCTTCTTGTTGTAGAAATTGGGCGATTTATCACCCTCACCAAATCCAAGATTAATCGATGAATTCTCCTTACAAAGTTTGACACCATTGATGACAAGGTAGAATATGATCATATTATTTCCCTTTTTCGATGGAACATATACACTGGTCATTTTAAATGTGATATACGTTTGATGGTTGCAGGTGGGAGCGGCATTTCCATGGTTTAACATATCTGGTGCTCCAGTCATGTTTGTGGATGTGGGCAGTCGTATACGGACTTGAAGAAGCTCAATGTCAAGTCCATCGTAAAGACCGCTGCTCAAGTAGTCGGTGACTTGTGTCGTATGTATCTCGCTTTCTCAT
>VALG01013373.1:0-23599 GCA_009835305.1 Ipomoea purpurea
AAACATTTAAACATATAATAGAACTGTTTATTTAAACCATTTTAATTTTCCATTCACGATTACCGTGATCATCCCTAAGTCAACGCTTATTTCAATGGGGGAACCAAAAGGGGGGAAAAGGAATCCTTTGTTTGTTGCATAATCAGTTGAATGGTTATTGCTTCCTGCATATGCTTATTTTATCCAGAAACATATATAGGATTTAAGCTTACTTTTCAACATTGTATGTATTTATATTATCCTTTCACTTTAAAAAGAGCACTGGCTTCCGGTGACGTCATCAGGGTTGTTTGCTATGAGATATTTCTTGCGTAAACCAATATTAAATTTTTTATTGGTGCTATCGGAAAATGACATGGCCGGAAAATGATTAACCTGAAAATAGTTATGATATATATTATAAAATTAAAATAAAATAATAATATAGAAATAAATGAATAATATTTATCACAAATACGATAGGGTTTTTGAAGTATTATGATGAAATTGGTTTCAACTCAAATTAAATAGTGTGTTTTAGTTTATGGAATCATCCTGATAAAGTATAATTTGGTTTGCCCTAATAGAAGATTTTACTATCAGGTGGCATTTGATTTGATTTTGTATCTCACCTCGACTGACAACTAATGTTGGTTTATTTTGATCTATGGGTCTCCCTGTTGTTGTTTCTATGTGGAGTATGATTTCGTGTTTGACAATATCTAGTTGTTTTCTGTTTTGTGAACTGGGCATTTGACTCTAGAGGAGTGCGGTTATGTTTGTGGTTGGATAAGCTGTTTGTGTCCTTGCCACTGTGGTTTTGTATTTTAAATCATTCAGTGGATTATAGTGATTGTGTGTATATCAATGTTGTAATTGTAAAGGAAAATGTCCATTGGATGGTGAGGTATTTCCCTTTTTTGTCATAGTTCCTGATTAGATGTGTTTAGCTAGGAGTTAAGTGAATTTATAATTATGCTTCATAATATAGAGACTTCTGGTGTTCGCTATACTTGAATTATATTGAGGATGATATGATCTGTTCTCTACCTCCCAAGTTGTTGTGAGGAGTACATTATATATGATTTTTGTCAAGTGAGATCTCCGGAAGAAAGTAGTGGAAGTATTGATTTGTTCTCTATGTTAGGTAAGATACTGTGCATAGAATGTAGATGAATAATGGTTGTGTTAGAAAATGGTATATTTCTAATAACAGTGGCATGAAAGGATATTTTATGTCCACTTTTTAAGTGTCAATGAACGAAATATTGAAGGAGTGTGGAATTCAACACTTTGCTGATACTAGTTTTGAAGAGAATTAGAGCATAGAACTGTGTCCACCTCTAAAGGGTGCAGAATGTGAACCGTAATGAATTTGTTCACTTTGCATTGTGGCGATGGTCTGATGGAGCAGATGAACTGAGGTGTAGTTCTATATAGAGATCGCATGAAGAACGATGCCACCTGGTTTGGTTGGATGTGAAGGCAATTCGTAATCGTGAACCGGCCTGTCCGCTGCTGAGACACATCGCAGTGACAGTGCTATCCAAGGCGACTGTTGAACTATGTGTTTCTTTTTTTCTTCTTTGTTTTTTTTGTTTTTTGGATAAATTTACGGTCCTGTGTTAGGTTAATAGTAGCTGTTTTATGCGGATTTTACTTGCTTAATACTATTGATCTGAGTCTGTATTAGTTAAGTTGTAAAGAATTCATAAAGATTCACATACTACTTCATAACTCCTTGGATGTCATTTTTTGACTGTATATGTACTTGGTATTCATAAAGGTGCGCGGAGTGAACTGTCGTTACATCAATATATTTTGCGCATATATTACACCTCACATTCATACATGTTTCATTGTTGTTCGGTAATGTTCACAGTCCTTTACGAGTTCTGTATGGTTAGCTTACACGTTTTATCGGCGCTATATGGGGTTATAATTGTAAGTTCATAATGTAAAGATCTATTTGTTCATAATTCGTCATAACTATACATTCATAACTCTATAACTGTTACATTCACTCAATAACTGTCATCATAACTCCATAGACGTGTAGATTTCATAATCGTGCTAAGGAATCGCATCCTCATAGTTTATTCACAATTTTAGGATATGCTCTCGCTCTTTTGCTGGGTCTATGTGTTATAAAGTTTTAATACGTGTCCGGATAAAACTGGGTTCGTATGTTATTGTACAGAAGGTATGTCTCTATGCTGCAATACAGTTTCTGGATAATTTGCCAGAAGGTGTCAGACCGGTATTGAGTACGGACAAGATGTTCACAAGTTCATAAGACTCAGTAAATGGTGGGCATGGACAGACTAGTGGGATAGAAGGCTAATCCAAACGAAAACGAATGAAACACGTGTGGGTATGAACCTACGGTCAAGGTTGAACGATGGACGACGCTTTGCGGGGATTTTTTTATGTTTAAAAGATATATATAGATGGGCGTTATTGGTTTATAATATTAGGTAAGGGACTGATGCTTGGAGTTGTGGCGCGTGGTCCTATTGTGAACTCTGAGATAGAGGGCATTTTGTGGCTTAATTAAGGCTCTTTTCAGTGTGGGATGTTTGTGTAGGTTGCTGTGAGGTTCGTGAAAGGGGCTTCAGAAAGAATCTGTCTGGGCTACCCAGGAACCAGTTAAATACACAAGACTTCACTTTTTTTGTAAGGAAGATCCACGATTGGAGTCAGAATTGTTAAAGATTAATACATATGATCGGTCTACATATATAAATTTATAGAAAACATAGATGCTAGTTATAAATAAAGCAGCATGTTCAATCTGTTTGGATGGAAATATATTATCAATTTATTGATCTTAGTTCGCTTTCATGAATAGTTCATTTTTCCTCCAATTGAGTTCAGTTTGTATGATAATTTGTCACTTTGCGTATATCAAAGTTCTTTTTAGAGCTTATTTGTTGGTGAATTTAATGACAGTAAGTTGTTGATTAAAGCTGCAATTTTGATGAATAATTTAGTATATTGTACAGTAACTATCCAGGATATGACTAAATTATATTTGATGATCGATAATGTTGTTTATGTTAACATATTTCCAATGTTATATTAGTTTCTGGTGTCCATTGGTTTTTATTTCAATTTTCATTAAGTTAAATCGTCATTGCGCATTATTGTTGTTAAATACTGAGTAATACTCAAATTTGAATTTTTATTTCAGCAGGCGATATATAAATCCAGCAAATGTTTGGTATTAGGTTTTAATAATAATCTTCCTTTTAGGTGTGTTGTAATGTAGTTAGTTGAAATTCTTTTATATTGCACTCATATGATTTGTATGAAATGTTATGTCTTATAGATGGTTAATGCAGTGAACTCCTATATATTGATTATTATCTTTTATTTCTTTGTTGATGAACGGTCGTTGCGTGTGGATATACCATTATTTAAAATTCTTGTGGATTAAATCGTGTGCTAGAAGCAAGATAGTAAGCTATCAAATCTTGAGAAAATTTTGTAATAGAATGAAATCATAGGATAAAAGCCTTGAAAAATTGAAGTTTTATTGTAAAAAATCATTTAATCGAGCTCTTGTGGATTAGTGAGAGTAATGTGTAGCAAAAGTTGTTGAAAATTGCTGTTATGTGAAAGTCATACCTTGGCAGTTGACTGTGACGATAGTTGAATGCTTGATGTCTATTGCAGTGCAGTTTTCTTCGCGTCTCATTGCGCTAGTGCATCTGTGAATGATCTGCGTGTCAGAGATGTGGAATACTGTCAGCATATTCCATTATGGTTATTATTTCATACTCCGTCGATTATTTTGTGGTGGAAGTGTTGTATATCATTTATTCTAGGTCGTGCACTTTAGATGCTGCTCAAGGGTTAATAAATCAATCTCTTGATTTTTATTGTTACCCAGGTTATGTGAATCGAATTTCTTTGTTAATTTCTGAGACAAGGGAGATTGTGAAAATTTTAGTATGTGTGTAGGATATATACATCAGTAGTGTGATCATTTTGAAGTAATCAAACTATATTTTGGGGGAAAAATGTCGAATTCATTTGTTTGACTTCCCGTGCAGAATGCTGTGATTATTGCAGCGGACATTGGTGGAATGCGTGTTTTCAACTATTTTGACATTCCATCCTGAGGTGTGGAATTTCCACTTTGACTTTACTTTAAGATGTGGTATCGACCGAAATAAATAGAGTTGAATTTTTCTTGTCGCAAGGTCCAACTCCTGCCCGGGGAAAATGCGCAGTCTTTTCTTTAATGCGGCATAATAACTCCGGGAGTGTTGTATCCCACAATAGTTTAGCATTTGGCTCAATGCTCTATTGTGTCATAGTCATAAATTCCGGCGAGAGTCGATAGATGGCGTGCACGTTTCCATGTGTGATATAGGCAGTGAAATGATGTTTAGGGATGTAATTTGGTAGTTTTTTAGAATTATTCTGAGATGGTGATTTGGAAATTGTTTTCTAAATTGGTTGAATTTGAGGTAAGATCGCGTAAGTCTTTTGATAAGTGAGGAGATTGAGTGAAGGGTGATCGAGATGTTTACCTGTCTCGGTGATGTTCCGCCGCACCACCCACTGCCTCGCCAGATATTTTCCAAAGCCGCTACCGGAAGAAGGTTCGTCGCTGCTCGACTTGCTGCTCGTCGTTGCCGTCAGACGAGACAGGATGGACCACGGCCCGTACGCTGCTGTTTTGTTTGCGTTGCCGAAACCACCACCGCTGACTGCTGTCACGAAGAAATAGGGGATGAAAGAGATGAAAGGTCTCTGTTCTGCCACCGTCGTGCCACTCCAAAGTCCACCGCTGAAGCTCCCACCCCGCTCGCAACCACCATTGATGAGAGGGAGAGTCACCACCGGACCTCGTCGCCACTTTAATTCTATTTAGGTTATAGACTTGTAGGTGACAATCCACTTTAGTCTTTTTTCTTTCAAAAGATTTCGTTTTGGTCCTAGTATTATACTATTATTATGACATGACCATTTTTTGTCTTTCACCAACAAAATCGTAAAATATCGTTAAATACAAGGACTAAAAATAAATTGTCACATATAATTTCTTCCTTTTCTTTTTCTTGTTAAAAAAATATGAAATTAACTCTTATAAATAACTTCAATCAAACATTATTACCAAACTAAATAATTTTGTTGGCGCTATTTTGGGAAATTTTGACTTTTAATGAAGCAAATGGCAAACTAGCAATAATGTGTTATATCAGAGCCTAAAATTTTGCAAGCAGTCAAACATATATTACGGAGGGACCGCAGGATATGATTTTTTTACAAAAGTTATGAAACGGACAAAGCAGTAAACCAAAAAGAAAACAGGACAATCTAATGAGTTTTTTGCACTTTTAGTCCTACGACTATAGTGTCATTGGCATAATTAATCCACGACTTTTGAACCTTGCAATTTTAGTTCATGACTATTGATTTTTTTGTAAAAATAGCCCTTCCGTTCACTTTTCTCAAAATTTAACCGAGAAAAAAAATTCTCCAGTTTTAGCCGGGTTAAATTTGACATTCGTGGGACCAAAAGTGCAAAAGTGCAATAGTCGTGAGCGAGTTTGGTTAAAAAAAAAAACAAAAAAAAAACTTTATTTACTCTTATTTTATAATCTCAATTTTTATTTACTTTTACATATTTTTTATGAAGATATTTTTCTGTAAAATCACGATAAAAATAATCAATCATTGTTTGTCACCTCATGAAGTAGAAATAAGGGAGTGAATTTGAGAGTATACAGAATAAAACTCTTTAAAAAAAAAGCTCAAAAATATGACATTAGAGATACATGTAAGGGAAAATGATATATAATTTTTCGGAGAAATTTTCATCACATATCATAATTAATATTCCGTTTTAAAGTAAGAGAGTAATAAAATTATAATTCACTTTTTTTAAAAAAATTAATTAGAATATGTCAAGTAAGTTTGGAGTAAAAAATGAAATAGAAACTAAAAATATATATAGTATTACTTACGGGTAAATGAGGATAGATGTATAATATGATAGAATCAAACATGAGATTAAATTTGATTTTTTTTAAACTAATAAGATTTGAATTCAATTCAATTCAATTGTAATTTTTTAGTTTAAAATCCACCTATTCAAACTTGAATTATTATAACTTAATTGACTTAAATAGGTTGAATAAATTTTTGTTCCCTATTTTTCTTTTATATAGTGTAGCAAGACAAAATAAAAAGTGTGAATCATTTTGGTCAAACACATTTAATATTATTGCTTCGTCACTTGAATCCTAATTATGCCAAGTATTGAATAATGAATATCATAAACAATCCTCTCCTCTACATCCTACATCCATGTCGGTCTTCATCCCTCCGCACGTATACAAAATATATCAGTTTTTTTTTTTTTTATGCTTCTCGTGACATTTTGTTGAATCAAAAAATGCTTATTAAAATAGAAACACACCATTACGCGGTATCTACATAATAAAGATTATTACCCTATACAGATCGCTCATTTGATACTCAAATAATAAATTGTATGTACATATAAGATAAAAATTTGAGTGTTAATATGGAGATTTACACATAATATTATATGTTTCTTTTACCAAATATTGGTCCTTTGACCTAAAAAATTGTTAAATTATTATAATTTATCTGATTAAAATGTAAATTTTATATTTTTAACAAAACGCATTACGGCTAATGACTAACCTAAGCCCATATTAAAATAGGAAATGGTTCCAGCGGGCATGACTGACTTTTACACACCTCTTCAGCTTTGGCTCCGCGCTCGCTTACATTTCTGACAAAGACTTGTGTTTCCAGTTTTTGATCAGTCAAAGACTCCAGCCCTGGAAAGAGCCTAAACACAAACAAAAAGAAGAAGAAGAAGAAAAGGGGAAATCCAAAGCGAACAGCATCATAATAAAGAAAGAAAAGAAGCGAAAATGGGTCAAGTCTGTAGATGGTGTCTGGGCACTTGGCATCTGAGCTCAATTCAAACAGATTTCGCCGTTGTTCGTCATCGGGTAACGAGGTATCACCTTTGTACTAAGACCCATTCTTCGTAATCTTCAGATTCTCGCACCCTTTCCCGCGAATCAATCACTTCACATTCTTCGTCAAGCGTGTTCTAGGCATGTTTTCTTTCTTCTTTCTCGAGTTGTGGTTAAATTTTCAGTTTATAATCCCAAAATATCTCTGGAAGCTTGCTTCTTTATGCGTGGAAATTCAGAAGATCAAGCTTTTTTTTTTTTCACTTGGATGTAGCTGGGTAGTGCTAAATCAAGCCTTGGTTTTTGTGTTCTTTTGATTTGTTTCCGTTGATAGGTGAAAAGTTGGAGTCGATTTTACTCTTTTTGTATCTCTTTTTCTCCCGATTTGATTGGGGAGAAACATGGGAGCAGTCTGCGCCGGAGGGACAGTGAGGGATAGGTCGGAGGTCCTTAAAGAGAGGAGCTCAGGGAGCTCCAAAAAGCTCAAATCAATGAAGAGTTTCCTGAACGAGGATATTAATGCCGATTCTAATGAATATCCAGATATGGGTACAATGGGGAGGACCCATAACCATAATCTCTATGATTCTGGTGAATTGCACTTATCCATCTCAAGAGAGTTGAAGCCGGCCACGCCAGCTAGGACAGGAACTAATAAGGTGTGGATTTAGATATATGATCTTTATATCTTGAGTGTGGATAGTTCTTGTTAGTAATAGATCATTCGATGCAACTGGTCATCTATGAAATATGAATTGTTGAATGTTATTGTTGACATGTGTAAACTGAAAACATGATTGTTTTGACTACTATTTGTTGGGATTGATCACTTGAAATTGAATGAGCTCAATCTTAAATAGTTAGATAAGTCTTGGTCTTGGGCTCTTCGTGATTTGCTTTGCAATATTTATCATTTGTAAAGTGAAAGGTTACTTAGATAATTTTGGACTTGGGTATAAATAGAGGAAGAAATTAAAAGCAAATAACACCTAATATTTGAAAATGTGGTATTTTTAAGACTACCCAAGATTGCATGACAACAATATGTGGGTTGACTGTGCTTGTGTTCTTTCGTGTTTTGAAGCCTTCACAGGCTTAGTGAACTTCTTTCTTGTTCCCTTTTCTGTCTGAATATTGTATATGAGCAACCTAATCTCCTCGTGACAGGGACCTCAAGTTAGCTCTTTTCTCGGAAAGGCTAGCATAGTGGGCCTAGAAAAGGCAGTTGAGGTTCTAGATACGTTAGGCAGCAGCATGACAAATTTGAACAACAGCGGATTTATTTCTGGGGCGGGATCAAGAGGGAACAGAATATCTATTCTGGCATTTGAGGTTGCAAATACAATCACTAAAGGTGCAAATCTATTGCAATCTCTATCTGAAGAAAGTGTCCAGTATTTGAAAGAGGAAATTCTACCTTCAAAAGGTGTACAAGAGTTGGTCTCTACAGACATGAATGAGCTTCTCGCTATAGCTGCTGCTGACAAAAGGTGAGCATCTTTGTTAAATACTGCAAGGCCCCCTTTTTCTTCCAAAAAGATATAAGGAAGCTTGAAAAGGGATTTTCAATGCATGAAAACCATATTATTGAGGTAAAATAAAGCCTTCAGGCTTTGAACTTACAAAGTCTGCTTGAGCATTACCAGCATTATCTAATTGTAATATCTGTAAACAAAGATTGGAAAGAGGTTTTCAATAAATGAAGACCATATAGCGGTTAAAACCTTCAGGCTTTGGACTTACAAAGTCCACTTGAGCATTACCAAATTGTAATATTTCTATATTTTTATAGGGAGGAATTTGAAGTTTTCTCTCGTGAAGTTGTGAGGTTTGGAAATCTGTGTAAAGATCCACAATGGCACAACCTTGATCGGTTTTTTGCAAAGTAAGTGACACTTTATATCATGAATACCCTAGGCTTATTAGTCATTTAATGGGGATATTCTATTTTGATACGTTTGATGGTGGATGGGGGTGTTGGGATTCAAACCTAAGTCGACTGTCTTGAAGAAAGCGTAACTTACCACCAAGCTACACCCCAAACCCCATTTAGTGTGGATATACAGTAAATGTTACTTCCTGAAAACATGTGCCAGGTTGGGCTCTGAACCTCTAAGTCATAAACAGCTCAAGGAGGAGGCTGATAGGACTATGCAAGAACTTTCCACTCTTGCTCAGCATACTTCTGTAAGATTTTTTTCCATTAGGTGCTTTGCATAGTTTTATAAAATTTTCCCATTTTTAAGTTGTAACCAATTTCTTCATTTTCACTGTAATGTTACTCTCTGACTCTCTCTCTCTCTCTCTGAGTGTTTGTTTCATATGCTGCTATGAACATTAGGTACGGTATTATGTGGACCAGTATATTACACTTGTACAGTGATATGATGATTTTTGTAGGAAATATGGCCAATTTGCTTATTTCTAGCAATATAACAGAGAAAGATGTGAAATGAGATCAATTTCAAATATACTTACCTATAATGAGATATGATGTATGTGCAGGAATTGTATCATGAGTTGCATGCTGTGGACCGGTTTGAACAAGATTACCAGAGGAAAATTGAGGAACTAGAATCTTTAAATCTACCTCGAAAAGGTTCATCATAGATCACTAAATAATTGAGTTCTTTTCTTAGTAACTATTGTATGGTAGATTATTTTGACTCAACTGGCCATACTTTTCCTTCTTGTAGGAGAGAGTCTAATGATGTTGCACAGTGAGCTAAAACATCAAAGAAAGCTTGTGAGGGGATTGAAAAGGAAATCTCTTTGGTCTAAAAGTTTGGAGGAGGTAATCCGACAAAGATTCTTTTTAATCTTAAAATATTTTCAAGGATGAATGCTTCAATTATATTTACTTGTTTCTCGATCTTATCTGAAATCCAAATTAGACTTCTTCCTTCCTTGACATAGGTGATTGTAGAAAAAACTCAACCGGGTGTAAATTTACTATCATGATTCTTAATTGTGCGTTTGTTGATGACATATTTTCTAATTGAAGGTTGTGGAGAAGCTCGTTGATATTGTAACTTTCATTCATCAAGAGATCTTGGAAGCATTTGGAGATGATGGTATACTATTGCCCCGTTTCTTGTTCCATTCACCGAGTCTGTAGGATGTTATTATAGATTTCATGCCTTAACAACTTCCACTATACTTTGCATTTTAATATAGAGTTCTACTACATGTACTCTCAAATCTTACTCCCTGATGTGGCGGGCTCTGATAAGCTATTATTTTTCATGTGGGTCCCAATACAAGTGTCTACATCAGGATTTTGTGTCTGGGAGTCAAAGTTGGGAGTATAGAGTGGGAGTACACATAGTATTTTCCTTTAATATATTGAAGCCTTTTTACTAAAAACCATGCTGATCGTATGTTGAAACTGTTTATTTTACAAGTATTAAAGTACGTAGATAGGGAGCCTACAACAAAACCAGAAAGATTAGGCGTTGCTGGCCTTGCTTTACACTATGCTAACCTAATCACTCAAATAGATAACATTGTAAGTATGAAATTTTTAATTTGTTGATTTGGTCCTACAGAGTTCCGTTTAGTATTTATTTAGTTAATAATGTTTGTTAATGGGATTCAATGTAATGTTAGACCTCGCGGCCCACTTCTCTTCCCCCGAACACAAGGGATGCACTGTATAATGGGTTGCCACCTGCTGTAAAGATGGCGCTTCGTTCTCGGTTGCAGGCACTTGATACAAAAGAGGAGGAGGTTTGTTCTTTAGACTTGTTTCTTGATCTACCATTTTATCGATTTTCTCTTATATCTTCTGCCTTCTCCTACCGACTGGTAAAAAAGGGAGGATGTTTCTTAAATGTTATAAATGTTTAACGTAAATGCCTATGATGGAGTTTTGCAGCTAACGATTCCTCAAATCAAGGCTGAAATGGAGAAGAATCTCCACTGGCTTGTTCCACTAGCAGCCGATACGTCAAAGTAAGTCGTTAACTATCTTTCTCAGACAAGCAATAAACTTAAACTTCTCTTATTTACCGAATATATAAAATGCAGAGCGCATCAAGGTTTCGGATGGGTTGGAGAATGGGCACACCGGGTATTCTTCCAGTTTCCGTGTTATATCAAGTTTTGTTCTTTGTGCTCTATTCTTCTTAGCGAAACCCAACAATTGCTCCTCATTCTTGTATGCAGAAGCGATTTCGGAAAGAAGGCAACGATGCAGAATAACCTCATCCGCCTGCAGACCCTTTACCACGCAGACAAAAAGAAAATGGACCTCATTCATCCTCGAACTCGTGGAATGGCTTCACCGCTCATCGCAGCCTCGTAAGATACAAGGGCCCGAGGATTCTCCCAGGAAGATCGCCCACCAGCAAAGGGCTGACTCTGAATTCAGAGATTCTGAACAATAACCCGAAAAAGAACGAGGTCGAGCTTTCGTTGGAAGACAAGAGTTTGTTGGAAGAAGTGATGAAAAGGAGGAAGGTTGTTCCTGGAATAAGCAAAAGCCAAGAATTTGTGATATCGAAGAAGGGGAGACAGGTTTGGGCACTAAGTAGGAGCACTGGCAGCTCCCCTTGTACAGAGGTGGAAAGACCAAGGCGTAATGTCTTGGACATCCTAGACGGCTTAGGTACAAAGTTTTGAGCCCCTAGATACATTTCACCAAAACTAAGTATTCATTCCCCATTCCCATTCCCATTTTGTCTTCAAATTACAGTCCCTCCCTGTATATATAGCCCTTATGCTGAAGGTATATGGCTATTCTATTTCCTAGTGTGCTTTAATTTTGAAGTATGTTTTAGGAAAAATCTTGTAGCTTTACTCCATCAGACATCTATTGCTCCATCTAGTGTGAGATGAAATCATATTTTTGTACCGAGTTACCATTCCTATCTTAAACAGGAGAAGACCGAAACTTAACTAGATTAGCAAAACAATATCTTAACAGGGCGTTTTGGTTGGAGGGATTTTAAATTCCCTTCCACTTAATTCCCACCTAATTCCAAAGGCCATTAAATTCCGTAGTTTGGTTGGAGGGAGTTGCAATTCCATGGAATTGCAATTCCTCATTTTCATGGAATTAAAATCCATGTCCCCCTGGTATTTTAATTCCTGGGAAAAAAGATAGTGATGATCAATATTACCCCTTCCTTTTAACTTAAATAATTGTCTAACAACATAATGGACATTTTTTAACTTTATACTACTTATTCCCTTTCAATTCCCATGTATACCAAACATTGAAATTCCTAGTAATTCTATTCCTGTCAACCAAACACACACTGGAATTTAAATTTCCACTTTATTCCAGTAATTCAACTCCCATGGAATTACAATTCCTTTCCCACATAATTCCCCCACTCCAACCAAACGCCCTGTAAGTATTTAGAGAAAAGAGTCAAATAGGACAATTAGG
This sequence comes from Ipomoea purpurea, assembly GCA_009835305.1. NCBI lineage: Eukaryota > Viridiplantae > Streptophyta > Magnoliopsida > Solanales > Convolvulaceae > Ipomoea > Ipomoea purpurea. The sequence continues at coordinate 12,346 of VALG01013373.1, forward strand.
TCACTAAAACATTTTAAATTGAAATTAAACCCATATTTTGGTGCAATGAAGCTGGAAAACTGGTCTGATCTCTGCTATCACATGTCACTAGGGTTCCAACAATCCTCCACAAAAAAAGAACCAATCACCGGTCACGGAGAACGAAGGTGACTTTGGTTGCTAAACACCGCAAAAAAAGAACCAATCACCGGTCACGGAGAATGAAGGTGACCTTGGTTGCCTAAACACCACAAAAAAGAACCAATCACCGGTCACGGAGAATGAAGTTGACCTTGGTTGTCTTGGTTGCCTAAACACCACAAAAAAGAACCAATCACCGGTCACGGAGAATGAAGGTGACCTTGGTTGTCTAAACACCCTGGAAGGTGATCAGTGAAAAACAAATTGTTGCAAAGTCTATTTTGGTGCAATTAAACTGGTTTCAGCAATCCTCTGGCGATTTCAAAAAAAATAATAATAATAATAATAAATCACCAGGAATGCGACCTTGACCTTGACCGGTGAAAAATAAATTGTTGCAAAGTCAATTTTGACGGGATATCATTGTCTAGAGATAAAATATAGAAAAACAAACTCTTCTATAAAACAAATCTAACTACATAGTATCAATATAACTAGTAAAGTAATTGACTATCTAAATCTAAAAATGTAATGAAGCTAGTAGCTAGCTAGCTAACACGAACTAACTAAATCTATAACTGAGCAGCTTTGCCGCATTTGATGACATTTGCAGGAATGGGAGCTTCATCCCTTGGAGAAATCTTGGAAGGATCATCCTCCGGTCCCTTCACCTTAATATACAGCTCTTGTCCAAGGTAGCTTTGATCTGCATTCCCCGCCCTCAGGTTCCACATTCCTTCATTATCCATCGCCACATATACTGCCGTCCACGAATATGGATATACCTGTACTGTTGATCGATACACCGCATCCTTCAGATTGTATGATCGCATATCCCAGCGCGCTCCAGATCCCAGGCCCCATTCTGCAAATCCAATCCAATCAATCAATCAAAATGTTTCAATGGACGGAGTGATTGGTGATTAGTGATTTTACCCAACAACGAAGAAGTTGTAGCCATCCAAATGCCATGTCTGTACAGAGCGGAGAGGGTTGTGGAAAACTATCTGCGTGAAATCATGGAGATTGGTTTGGATAACCGAGACACCAGGACGAGCTGGGAGGAGTCTGTAAGTAAAATGGGGCATCTCAGGGATAGTGCCCAGCTCATAAACGCCGCTTATGTTGAAGTGATCCGCAAGCTTCAATGGCGTGTCCGGGTACACAAACGAAACGCCATTAATGGCGTATCGAGGCTTGCCGTACACTCTGGCCATTTTACCCTCCAGGACAATCGTCCTGGTCACGTTGATCCGTCCGTAATGGAACGAGCCTTGGGGATTCGGCCGGGCTGCTCCCACCGCCACATCAACCCTGTCAAGGTTAAAGCAGCGTCAAGTCATGCAGATAAGGTGTTCGATAAAATGATTAACTTGATTTGCAGGTTGATGACTCCACTCCAGTATACTGTACCTTATATTCTTAATCTGTATCCAGGAAGCCAGGAGATCAAACTTCAATGGTGATTTAGAGAGCGGAGTCCCCGGGTTTCCCTGGAACTTATTGTAGCGTACGAAGCCAATTCCAGAAGCTCGCATGAGGGAGAAACGAGGCGACGCCGACATGTAATAGGATGCGCCATTTTTGTGCTCTAATGCTTTAACCATCACTGAGTAAGACTGGCCGACATGGATGTCGATATTATCGAAGTCGTGTTTTACAGTATAAGATCCTTCTGTCTCCACCAGCGTCATATTGTGGCCCTGAATCCTGAAATTCAGACTTGTTTTTATCCCCACATTCGAGATCCTCAGCATATATGTTTTCCCTGCAGATTTCAACAATAAAGTGATCAGAAAGCTAGGGTTTTCGTTCATGTGGACAATAATTTCAAATTTTACCTGGCTGGAAATCCAGGCTTGCTTGTTCAGGTCCATGCCGTTGATGAGGATTCCATGGGGAAATTTCAGCATGCCGGTGCGATCCAGGCTTTCTCTCAACACCTTCAATCACAAAACCATATAATCAAAACCTCGATTAATATGTTTGTACTTTTGTAAATAGTTTTTGTAAATAGTTTTTGTTAAACGAGCAATCATAATCATTACAATATGGAAAATACTACATGTACTCTAATTTTTTACTCCCAATTTATACTTTCTCTCATAAATTATTGATGTAGAGTATCTAGTGATAATAAAGATGTTTAAATTACCTGAACATCTTCGGGTACCAATCGCCGATCAAAATGTCTAAATCGTAATCAGGGCGAGGAAACGGCGGATGAACAACTGCAGTGTTGTAGATTCTGATGGGACCATACCCACCGGCCGCCTTGTGAAGGTGGAGAGACGGGAAATAGAAGTAACTTCCGATCTGGTCTTTCAGCTGAAAAACTATAAGTCCAGTTCTTCCCCGGCGGTATAGGACAATTGGTTCCTTGTACTCCATCCTTGCCACGAACTTCCCCTCAATTGCACCCCCATTCCTACAATAATCCAAGAAATCAATCCAAAAAAAAAAACAGTTTTCTTCGTATATTAATCCACAAAATGGTCGTACCATGACATTAAAAATGGTTCGTCCAGGTTGTTGTGAATGTTGACGTTAAGTACATCATTGGTTGAACCATTCAAGAGGGGTCCTGGAACTGATCATTGATCACAATCACCTGTTTTTCATCAAAAGATCGATAAAACGGGTTAATAAATATGATATTTTAAGGTACTGATCAACATTATAGACACATTATTATAATAACATTAGCAATGATCACAAACCTTCTTCTCAACTCCGAGGATTGAACGAGTGGAGAAGGACAGTCCAGTCATAGAAACGTTCCTCGGAGCTTACACAAACAAACAACGACAGGACTATGAGAGTGCAAACAAGTGGTAATGCCACTGTTTCATTCACCGTCTTCATTGTTTGTCTTCAGACTTACAGTATGTTACTTCTTCCAATCGTAATGATACTTTTGGCTTAATATTGCCTAAATATATATATAAAACAAAACATCCTTTGAGAATGAAGGATAATGTATTTTACTGAAATTCTAACTCTTACGTAGACGTCTCCTAATTAATCACGAACTTTTTACCCTAATCCAAACATAATCCACGGTTATTTTAAACTCTGACGTTAGGAAATTCTATCATCAGGATTTAGGCCTTTAAAAAGATTATAGATATTTAGTTTTAAATTTTATATTGTATTGTTTTTAATATATTATATTACTCTGTATTTACAATAGTATTAAATAATAATCTTGTTTTTTTTTTTTTTTAAGTCCACGTTCATATTCATCTGGATGCTTATTTGATTGTTTTATGACCGTATCTCGTTTGGCTCATATCATGTAGTCATGTAAAGAAGAGATTCAAAGAAATTTGTTATAAAGATTTTTTTTTCTTGATATAAAAGTTTTTTTTTTCAAAAAAAAAAAAAGTTTGTCATACAATCTATTTATTACATTTATAATATCAGTTTATCGACGAATATTTTTAATATAATTAATGAATATGTCACAATATATATAACACTTAACTAAAGTTGAGTCTTGGACATTGGGATGACTATGATCAAGTACTTGGAGTGGGTGACACATAAATGGATGTGGAGGCCTATAAACAATAGAAAGCTCTAAGCATAATTTTTTTGTTTTTTTTGTTTTTGTTTTTACCATGATTGAATTAGTTACAGGATTGACTATAAATTTATCGTTATTGGCTATTAGAGCAACCTCAATAAAAAAATTGTGCACAGGTTTTAAGAGAAAAATATGTAAGGGGAGAAAAGAGGAAAGAAGAGAGAGAGGTGAGAGTGTGTTGCAGGAGTTGAGATTTTTTGTCTCTTATGTAGGCCCCACAAAGAAAAGAAGCAATCATCTATTGGAGCAACATAATACAATCATACACATAGCTTATTTGTATTTACCACATTAAAAAAAAAATAGAAGTGAAAATGCAAAAATTAAGACTACATATTGGAAAACGGCAAATTATTGTGTCACACAAATTATATTGCACAATGGGGTCGCAATTGCGGCGATGACTATATATTGTACTATTTGTCAATAAAAAAAATATTAAATAACAAATTTTTTTTTTTTCATTTTTACCCTGAAGTAAAACTTGCACAAATACACCTAGGAAATCGAATCTTTGGGCACTACTGTAACTTTTTCTTTGGAACTGGGACCGCGACTATTGAAATGTGATGTTGAGAACCGTAAGTAGCCTAGCGTACGTTACGCACTGAGTCTCGACAGTTGACAGGCTGGTTTAAAAAAACTGACCATGAATTAACGCGTGAAATATTATTTTCATATTAAAATATTACGAGTTTATGTTATAATGTAATATATATTTTATTTATTTTTTTAATTTATTAAAACACAAATAATTAATACTGCTTTCACTATGGCTCGAACTCATTACTTTCCATTTAGAAAAATGGACCTTCCATTTAAGAGAGTCATAACACTAGACAATAAAATCATTGACAAAATGTCACGAGTTTAATTCGCATAAAAATTGATTTTACCTAATCCACCATGAAAAATATTATATGTACTCTCATTCCCTTGCCCAATTTTTACAATGACCCATAGAAAGAAAATAGTCTATCAATACCTATTATATAAAGAATAAATTTGATGGGGTAAGATTTGAGAGTACATGGCATTAGGAGTGTAGACGAATCGAATCGAGTCAAATATCTTACTATTCGATTTGAATTCGACTATATATTCAAATATTCGTATTCGTAATCGTTTAATATTCAAATCTCTTTGATTCGTATTTGATTCAACCAGTTTATTTAAATATATCCGATTCGACTCGAATATTCGAATTCAAAATGCCTAACTTAATTTTTTACAAAATTCTCCAATAAATTAAGATAAAATGTAATAAAATTTTATATTTAAATAATATAAAATATTCAAATACTATTCGAATTAAATACACTTTAATTCGTATTCGTATTCAAAATAAATCGAATCAAAACAAATATACGAATTCGGATTCGTATTCAAAAATTGAAATATTCAAATTCAAATCAATGAATAGATTTTTTATTTATTTAATTTGTTTACACCCTTACATGTAATAGAACTCATTACCATCAAATAATAACTGTATTTTCTCTTCTGTCACGAAAAAATCTGACCATGCTGACTCAGCTTGGACCCTTTTCTGGGCCCACACGTCACCGAAACGGATAAGCCCGAATAAATTATGGTGCCTTTTCTGCATTTCATTGTCACCAACACGTAATCAACCGCACCTTCAATCCGATTTGCCCAACTACATATACTCCAGCCCTAAATTTTGATTTTCCATATCCAGAATCTCATTTTTTCCACAAAGAATCAACCTGAAATCATTCATGGCTTCTGCGTCAATTCCTTTCTCTTCCCAATTTTCCGGCACCGGAGTTTCCTCGGCGCGATCGCGGCGGAGCGGTGTGGCGTTTCGTCAGCCGATTTCCACCGTCTCCGCCTCCTGTGCTACGGCGGAGCGGACCAGCAGCGTCGCCGCCACGCACGCCTCGCTCTACGAAGTTCTCGGGGTTCAGACGGGCGCCACGTGTCAGGAAATCAAGGCTGCATACAGGAGACTGGCTAGGGTTTTGCATCCGGACGTCGCGTCTAGCTTTCGCCGGGAATCGTCGGACGAAGACTTCATCAGAGTGCACGCGGCGTACGTCACTCTCTCCGATCCACAAAAGCGTGCGAATTACGACCGGACTCTGTTCCGACCGGGGCAGAGCAGGCCGCCGGTTGTGTTTTCTGGTGTTAACAGTCGCCGGAATTGGAAACTGATCAATGCTGGTAGCTGAAGGGAGTGATAATCACATTATTAAGCTTAATTCTTTGATTTTATGAGCAGGTTACCTTTAATCTCGCTATAACTTCATTGACGACAAGTTTGAAACTCAAAATTTTGCTGTAAATCCTAAGTTTTCATGAGTTTAAGTCTGAATATTCATTAATGTGCAAAAGATGCTTCAACAAATTGCTTATCGATCTATTTTTTCCATTGTTACTTTACTCTTTATAGCTAAAAGTCTAAAATAAATATTATTAAGAAAAATATTACCTGTACACCATTCCCTACTCTCAATTTTCTCCAACACTTAAAATATTGATAAGAAAATAATCCATTGCTCGTCAAAAAGAATAAAAAAAAAAAAAATCAATTGAAGCCCGTCACATCCTGAGATAAATTTGAGGAAGTAAAATTTGATTCTAGAACTCTATTGTTAAACCAGCAATCATAATCATTACAATATGAAAAATACTACATCTACTCCCATTTCTTACTCTCAACTTTACTCCCCTCACAAATTATTAATGTAGACACATTCTCTGGGACCCACATGATGAAAATAATCAATCTTTGTTTAACATATCATGAAATACAAGTAATGAAGTAGAATTTGAGAGTACATATAGTAGAACTGTTACAATATTCATTCCTAGTACTCAATTCAATGTTTGTGGGACCACAAAAATAAATACAACATACAACATAATGTCTGTGGGACCACAAAAATAAAATAGTTTTTTTTTTTTTTTATATTTATGTTAAAATCTTAGGTCAAACTGAATTTAATACTCAATCAGTAGAATTTTGACTTCGAAAGTAATCAAATTTGACAATTAACAATTTATTTTACAATCAATAATTACATTACTCATTTCTTCAGAGACCTTTGGAATTAACTTTTTGGGGAAAAAAATTTATTTTAAGGTCACCTGACATTTTTAGTGTGTGTGTATTATGACTTGACATTTTTAGTTGTATGTATTGGGTCTAAGACGGATGAAGAAAAAATTGTTTATGACATGAAATTTTTAGTATGTACATTGGGTCTAAGGAGGATGGAGAAAAAACATTCTTTCAAATGACTTGATAGTTTTAGTGTTTATGAGTGACATTTTCGGTGTGTATATTGAGTCTAAGGTGGATGGAGGAAAAAATATTTATTTAATTAAGGTCGATCGTTTATGAGTTATAACCTGACATTTTTAGTGTGTGTGTACTGAGTCTAATGTAGATGGAGAGAAAATATGCATTCTAAGTATAAGGTGGACGGAAGTGTGTTCATTGTTGGCTGGCGGCAAATCGCAACGATTAAAGTATTAAACACACATCAAATATTGCACTGCGGTTGTTTGTCATTTTGTGAATAACATAATAATTTGTTTGCCGACTTTGAACTTTGAAGACGACGAAAAGGGAAAAAATTGTCTTATGATAAGTGAGATCGGAGGCATGCCGTCAACATAGTGGAACTGTATTAAATTAGTAGAAGTTTAACGTTAAGAAGCCCAAATTGGAATTTGATTTTATTATTATTATTTTAGGTACATGATGGAGTTTGATTGTTGCTGTAGAAGAAACAGATTTAATTTAGTGAAAAGGACAAATATATTCAATTTATTATTATTTTTTCTTTCCACCGACAATACAGATGGGCTAACAAAGAAGATATTTTGTTCTACAATTTCTCAAGACATTTGTTTAATGAATAAGAAATCGAACTTAAAATTTACTTCAAATGTAAGATATGAGTTTGATTCTAACTTAAATTGATTCGATTTATTTCGGTAAATTATTGTGCGGATTAAGGTCTATATTTTTAATATGTAAAAATATAATTTTCCTTTAATATAATATACACTTTTAATTAATATACTAAAGATACATTATTTGTGTACTAATGATACATTATTTGATAGTATAGTTCACAGAATTGTGTGGACCATGATCCACATAATAATGATTGATTAATCTCATTATGGGCCTGGACAGGTTTAAGGGATCCAAAATATAATTAATAACAATATTTAAAGGATTTACAAATATGATGTGACAACAATTAATTTCAACTTATTTAAAGTTACTATCACTAGATATAAAACATTATATTAGTAAAGACAAAATATCAGTGTAGGGCCCAAAGATATAGCTCATGTTGCTAACTATGGTTGACATTTGCATTACTGTTAGGTTATATTTTAAATAAACTCTATTCATAATGGGTAGTAAGCCGAGTTCAAGTTTAAAAATATATATCTTATTCTACTTCACATGTCTATTCTTAATAGATTATATATTATAATTAATATTGGTGCGCCCGCATGGGTAGCTCAACTGGTCATAGAGATGAAAACTTTGAAGAATGACCAAGAATTGATCTCACCGGCGGCAGTGTGGAGCAACCTATCAAAGTGAGGGGGTTTCCTTGTGCACAGTGAGCCCGTCTAGTCTCTGTGGTTCATGTTCAGTTGAGTCACCATGATATGCTCTGTCGGGCGGGGGTACATATATACGTGGCAAATTATGTTGTGCATCCGTATGCGCCATGCATGGTGATAACGGATGCAAAAACGACGTCATTTTATTAAAAACGCGCGCTCACTTTTAAAAAAAAATTCAGTTTCGATTCTCAGCAACAACATATGAACTAAAATTTCAGAATCTATGAACTAAAATTCCAAAATCTAATCTATGAACTAAAAATTTTCAGAATCTATGAACTAAAATTCCCAGAATCTATGAACTTAAAATTCCAGAATCTATAACAAAATTTCTAATCGATGAACTAAAATTCCAGAATCAATGAACTAAATTCAAGAACAATGAACAACATAATGCTGTTGAGGAAAATCGAAACTGAATTTTTTTTAAAATATGAAATGCGCGTGTTAATAAAACGACGTCGTTTTTCATCCGTATGCACCTTTGCATGGTGCATGTGGATGCACAACATAACTATCCGGATTTGTGCGCAAATTATGCCGTGCAACCGAATGCACCTTGCAAGGTGCATACGGTTGTAAAACGCGCCGTTTTAGTTAAAAAAAAACGCGCGTCTCACTAAAAGAAGAAATCGAGGTTCGATCCCGGCAATAACATTTTTTATATATCCAGAAATCATATACTATAACCACAATTATTAATATATATTCCAAGTGAATTTAATAAGAAAATCCACTGAATGATATGAATGAAGTAATAAGACCACATATGAATTGAACTTAAAATTCACAATGATGATGAACTAAATATCCACAATTTTATTGAACAATATAACCTACAATTCATATTCTATATATACCACAATTTCATAACTATAATCCACAATTTCATAACTGCATATCCACAGTGAACAAGAAGTAAAAAATTCACAATGAATGAAGAATGAAGTAAAAATCCACAGATGAATGAACTAAATATCCACAATATATGATTGATGCACTTATATAACCACAATTTCATAACAAATATAACACAATTTACATAACTAATAATCCCAATTTTCATAACTATATATCCGAGCTATTGCGAGAATCGAACCTGATTTTTTTAAAGTGGGACGCCGCATTTTTAGTCAAAACGACGTCGTTTGAACCGTATGCACCATGCGCATGTACATTCGGTTGCAAGCATAACTATTGGGATTTGTGGGTTTGGCCATTTATTGAGAAATTGCATTTGCAAATGAATCTCCAAGTAATGAATTTGATAAGCCCAAAATGCTATATATTTGGGGTTTTAGCCTAATTCCAAAATCATTAATAATGACAATTTCTACTTATTAGGTGTAGTTTACATTGTTGGATTACACTGGTCCATATCTTAGTGGTTTTGGATCACATAAATGTCTTCAAAATATTTTGACGAAAACATTTTGGATCAAACTGTCCATGTGGATCCATAGTATATGTTATATATAACACAAATCCACTTCAATAATTAGTAGGCAGAATCTTGCTAAAAAATCTTGTGTTAAGCGGTATAGTTGTGGCTCTTCCAAATAGAATGTCACATATTTGAACTTCAGTGAGGGCATTGACGTAACTCTTTATACTCAATAGATTGAGAAAGTATATATTAATATATATTAACATTAAAAAATTAAAAATTTAAAGTACGAAATCATGTTCCACCCATTTTGAGACTTATTTCAATTTTCGTCGACAATTGATGAGTAAAATGCGGAGGTTTTTGGGATCAACATTAATGCTAATCAAAGGTTGATTTTTTGGTCGGACAAAGGTTTCCTGAGCAGATCCTAACTGTATGAGGTACATTTAAGCTCGTACCATACTCATAAATTCTCGTTTTACTGGAACGACACAATTAAGGGACAAAATGTTAGCCAAAACGGTCGTCGATCGCGAAGAAGGAGCCATCTTCTCACTTTTGTAAATCGACTTTACTCACCACCATCAGAACTCTCATAATATTGTTAATTCATTTGAAATATTCAAATATAAATTTTTTATTTATAATGATCAATTCATATTCAATTATTCATCAAGATATCTTAATTAAAAGATGAAGGGAATAATTGTTCAATCATATATTATCAGTCAAACATAGTCAATAATTAAAGCACCAAAGATTCTTTAGAGACACGCAGCCAAAATTTGATAGCTGTTCGAATGAACTAACATTTTATAAGGATATCAAAGAAATAGCAAGGTATATTTTCTTTTATATCTATTTCTCGGTTGCAAAACAATAAACCATACCCTAAAAACACAATCATTATTTCATGAATCATGGTCCACGCCTAATTGTATAAATTATAAAAAATATATATATATTATTCCCGATATAAATTTAATATATTAAAAATGTACATTATATTCATGGTCCACACAATACTGTATAGAGCATGGCCCACCATCCACATAAAACTTGCTGCGTATATACACGCATAGCGGACAGACACTCTCAGTACCAGGAAAGCCTTTCTCTCTCTCTCTGTCTAAATTCTCACTTTATAACTTATAACATTAATGGCAGAAATTGTTTTTGTTTTATTTGTAGCGTTCACGGTTCTCTTCATATCAGGTATTGCGAATAAAAGCGTATTAATATCATAATATGAATGTTTCTTTCTTTAAAAAAGATTTATTTTTCTGAAAAGTATAAATTCTTTTTAATTGTAAATTAGGAGCATATTCATCGGCGATCTTCACCTTAATAAACAATTGCGAGCAAACAGTCTGGCCGGGCATTTTGTCGAACGCCGGAGTTGCGCCGCTCTCCACCACCGGCTTCGCTCTGAAGAAGGGCGAATCAAGGGCCATAAACGCGCCGCCTTCATGGGCGGCCGATTCTGGGGTAGGACCCCCACTGTTCTCGCGACACTACCACCGGGAAATGTC